>CAUYPK010028281.1:0-29373 GCA_963574355.1 Loris lydekkerianus | reverse complement strand
CTGAGTCGGCGCCACCACGTGCTCTCACGTCCTTTGTTTAAACTCCCAAATATTTCATCTTCTTTGGCACTAAAAATGCTCATCATCCTCAATCATGAGAGAAATGCAAATCAAAACCACTTTGAGATCTCATCTAACTCCAGTAAGATTAGCCCACATCACAAAATCCCAAAACCAGAGATGTTGGCGTGGATGTGGAGAAAAGGGAACACTTCTGTACTGCTGGTGGGAATGCAAGCTAATATGTTCCTTTTGGAAAGATGTTTGGAGATCACTTAGAGATTTAAAAATAGACCTGCCATTCGATCCTACTATTTCTCTACTCGGTATATAACCAGAAGGCCAAAAATCACTTTATAACAAAGATATTTGCACCAGAATGTTTATTGCAGCCTGATTCGTAATTGCTAAGTCATGGAAGAAGCCCAAGTGCCCATCAACCCATGAATGGATTAATAAATTGTAGTATTTGTACACCATGGAATATTATGCAGCCTTAAAGAAAGATGGAGACTTTACCTCTTTCATGTTTACATGGATGGAGCTGGAACATATTCTTCTTAGCAAAGTATCTCAAGAATGGAAGAAAAAGTAACCAATGTACTCAGCCCTACTATGAAACTAATTTATGGCTTTCATATGAAAGCTATAACCCAATTACAGCCCAAGAAAAGGGGAATGGGGAGAAGGAGGGGAGGGAAGGGGAGAGGTTAGGTGGAGGGAGGGTAATTGGTGGAACGACACCTACGGTGCATTTTACGAGGGTACATGTTAAATTTACTAAGTGTGGAGTATAAATGTTTTAACACAATAACTAAGAAAATGTGGTGAAGGCTATGTTAACCAGTTTGATTAAAATATATCAAATTGTATAAAACCCAGCACATTGTACCCCATGATTGCACTAATGTACACAGCTATGATTTAATAAAAATAAAAATAAAAAGTTTTAAGAAAGTAAAAAAAAAAAAAAAAAAAAAAGATAGATATGAACAAACAAAAATCGGAAGAAAAGACATTCTAGTCAGGGAAAAGGCAGGAAGCAACAAAGTGTAGCTATGTCCAGGAGCTGCACACCCAGGTGCTTGACCACAGTGAGCAGTTCTCCTGATTAGCACCGCAGCACCTGTGGGCTGGCACGCTTAGTAACCACGCTCTTCCATGTCTTTTCAATAAGGCAGATCTGAGCAAGTGCCGATGGCGCGTTTTCCATTCTGATTGGTCTTATTTCACACAAAATGAGGTAAATGAAAATAGATACAGCACTAGAGGACTCCAGGGAATTATTCTGGCTATTGGTTGGATATGATTGGGAAATTTAGTCTTTTTTTTTTTTTTTTTTGAAACAGTCTCATTTTATCACCCTTGGTAGAGTGCTGTGGCATCACAGCTCATGGCAAACTCAAATTCCTGGGCTCATGTGATTCTCTTGTCTCAGCCCCCCAAGTAGCTGGACTACAGGTGCCTGCCACCGTGTCAGCTATTTTTTGAGACAGGGTCTCTCTCTTGCTTGGGCTGGTCTCGAATTCTTGAGCTCAGGCAGTCCACCCACATTGGCCTCCCAGAATGCTAGGATTAACAGGCATGGGCCACCTTGCCCAGCCTGGGAACCTTGGTCTTCCCAAAGAGGATTCAATGCTAAAGTCTTTTTAATTCTCAAGGACAAAGTGGAATTTTCCATGCCGTAGATTTAGGTTTCAGTTTTGTGCACCCATAAACAGAGCTATGAATTTCAGTGGGCGGAGGCTTGTCCCGGCCCAGTGTGGGACTTCACAGCAAGGAAGTTACAACTAAACTGGAAAGAATGACTTGCAAATGATACTCCAACCCTTTCTACTGGAAGAGAGGACAACAGGAAGTGAGGGACATTCTGGGAACTGCCCCATTCCCCTCTCAGGAACGTAAAAGTCTGGGAAGTCCAAGCAAGGCTTGCTCTTATAATATTTATACGACTTGCGCACAAAAAAACATGAGGGGTAATAGAATTCTTCATTCAAGTTAATTATAATACTGTCCACATCAAACATGTACCAAACAGTTGGTTTCCTACTTTTTTTGTTGTTTTTTGAGACAGAGTCTTGGCCTGTTGTCCAGGCTGTACTACTGTGGCATCATCATAGCTCACAGCAACCTCCAACTCTGAAACTCCTGGGCTTAAGCAATCCTCCTGCCTCAGCCTCTGTGTAGCTGGAATTATAGGAGCACACCTCAATGCCTAGCTAACATTTTAAAAAAATGTTTATTCTCTCTATATTGCTTAGGTGGCTCTTGGATTTGTGGCCTCAAGCTATCTTCCTGTGTGGGCCTCCCCAAGTGCTAGGATTACAGGAGTCAACCACCACGCCCAGCCCACTTGGTCTCTGTCAACCTTCTGCCCTGCAACCTTCTGGGAGGATTTCCTCTGGCTCAGCATCTCCAATTTAGAAATTGGAGCTCTAAATTAGATAGCTGGAGGCCTAGGGTCTAGGCCTGGTTCGGTCAGTGGGTCACAGCCTTTTCTTTGGCCTTCATTCACACCAGCTCATATTATACACACCCTCACCCAAAACACCTCTCATTAGACACAGTCATCATTAATGAGCATGGGCACCTCGACCCAGTTCCTGGTCCTTACTGAGCATCTTTGAGCAAGATGGTCTCAATGTGCTTCACACATCCTTCCCCCCGCCTCATATGTTGTAGGATTCTAGGTTTAAACTATCATCAAAAGAGCCTTGAAAAAAATAAGTTTCTACATAATTATGGTTTTATATACTTAGTGTCTGGAAAGATTTAAAAGAAGGCCAGATGCAGTGGCCTTAGAATCCCAAAACTTTGGAAGGCCAAGACAGGAGGATCACATAAGCCAGGAGTTCAAGATCAGCCTGAGTGACATAGCAAGATCCTGTCTCTACAAAAAATAAAAAATAGCCAGGTGTGGTGGTGCACACCTGTAGTCTCAGCTACTCAGGAAGCTGAGGTGGCAAGATTGCTTGAGCCTGTGAACCACTATCACATGCCACTGTGCTCCTGCCTGGGTGACAGAACAGAACTCTTTCTATAAAAAAAGAGAAACCAAAACAACAACAACACCACAAAGCAAAAGAAGGTTTAGAGAAGCTGCTAACACTGACTTTTCTCTGGGGAAGGGACCTAGGAGCCTAATAGTTAAGAAAACAAAGAGCTTAACTTTTCACTATATACCCGTTGTTTTGTTTTTTACTGAAGACATGTTAAATTAGACATTTTATTTGTATATCACAAAGACCTGAGGGACAATGTGAGTAAGAGAAGGGTTTTATTTTTCTTGCTAAATGAAAAGTCTGGGCCAACTATCCAGAACTGGTACAACATTATGAGGGGCCCAGACTCCTCACAGCCCTCTGCTCCACCTCCTTAGGCTGTGGCCATGTCTGGCCTCAAGCTCACAGGCAGCTGCTCTACCTCCAGACAGGGCCCCTATGTTTCATGCAGGAAGGCAGAAAGGCAAAGAGCATTGCCAGCTGGTTATAGCCCCTTTAAAGAGCTTTCCTGAGAGCTCATATCAGCAATTTCCTCTTACATCTCAGTTCTGCTCAGAACTGTGGCGCTGCTCCCTCTAGCTGCAAGGGAGGCGGGGAAAATGAAGTTTTCTTACTGGGCATACATGTGTTGCCAGTCCATGTGAAACTGGGTTGGCTTCTGTTACTAAGAATGGAGAGAAGGGATATGGACTTCATAATCTGCAGTGTCCGTCAAACATGCATTGTATTAAAAAAAAAAAAAAAAAAAAAAAAAAAGCAAACAGGGCAGCACCTGTAATTCAGTCAGCAGGGCACTGGCCGCATACACCAAGGGTGGTGGGTTCGAACCCAGCCTGGGCCAGCTAAAAACAACAATGACAACTGAAACAAACAAACAAAAAAGCTGGGGGCTTGTAGTACCAGCTACTTAGGAGGCTGAGGCAAGAGGATCACTTGAGCCCAAGAGTTTGAGGTTGCTGTGGGCGGTGATGCCACAGCACTCTACCAAGGGCTACAAAGTGAGACTCTATCTCAAAAAAATAAATAAAATAAAATAAACAACCATAGATATAGCTCAATAAAAAAAAATCCTTGGTAAAAGGTGGGAGGAGGGGGATGGGTAAGTTCCTACTTATCAGGTACAAGGTAGGGGTATATGGCATGCTTCCTGGGTGAAGGACTTAAGTACAACTCAGCCTTTGGACTTCACCTTACAAATGCAAACTATGTAACCTAATCGTAACGCTTATGTTAACCTGAAAAAAAATCTTTGGAAAAAAAGTCACAACGTGAGAGCTGACTATGTTGGGTGGTGGAGTGCAAAACTCAAAGGACCTTCCCCGGTGAAACAGCCATTTAACTGCTAAAAACCATAAAAATAACCATTTAAAGGCTTCAGAAATTGTTCAAAGGTCATACTGCAAATGGAAAAAAAGTTTGTCTGAAGATTTCTGCTAAATCTCAGGGGAACAGGTGACATTTGAGTGACATCTCTGTCTCCAACCCCCAGCTCTGCAGTCTGAATTTTAAAGATATTTACCCCCATGGCTTTTGTTTTTGTCTCCTTTTTGTTTTTTTTAGAGACAGAATCTCACTTTATCACCCTCGGTAGAGTGCTGTGGCATCACAGCTCACAGCAACCTCCAACTCCTGGGCTTAAGCGATTCTCCTGCCTCAGCCTCCCGAGTAGCTGGGACTATAGGCCCCCCGCCACAATGCCCAGCTAGTTTTTGGTTGCAGTTTGGCCAGGGTGGGATTTGAACCCGCCCCCTTCGGTATATGGGGCCGGCACCCTGCCCACTGAGCCACAGGCACCTTCTTCTTCTTCTGTTTTTTTTTAACAGCTGAAGTTGTTTCAAAAGAAAACTGCTTTGGGCTGTAAAGCTCACACTCCCCATTACAACAGAAAAGAAAGAATGGGACCAAGAATTGAGATTTCCAGGCTTGGGTATTTCTTGGAAAAGCCACTTCTCCTCTCTGGATTTTCCCTTCCTCAGGAGAAAAAAGAAAAGCCCATTTAGGAAAAAGAAAGACATATCCAGACTGTCCCAAAGACTCCAGAGCCGTGATCGGACTCTATTGTCCCCACAGCCTGTGTCTCTGGCTCTTGTCCTGTCTCTTCCCATAAGTGACTCTCATTCTCTCTCACTCATTACAATGTTTATCTCCTGGGCTGGGCACGGTGGCTCAGGCCTGTAATCCTAACACTGGGAGGCCGAGGCGGCTGGATTGCCTGAGCTCACAGATTCAAGACCAGCCTGAGCCAGAGAGAGACCCTGCTCTAAAAATAGCTGGGCATGTGGTGGGAGTCTGTAGTCCCAGCTACCTGGGAGGCTGAGGCAAGAGAATTACTTAAGCCCAAGAGTTTGAGGTTGCTGTGAGCTGTGATGACGCAGCACTCTACTAAGGGTAATATAGTGGGACTCTGGCTCAAAAAAAAAAAAGTTTATCTCCTGAAAAGCTCTGGAATGTGCTGGAGATGAGGATTTGGTCTAGGGTCAGGGGTGTCCAACCTATGGCCCACGGGCTGCATGTGGATTATGGGAGGACTTTTTTGCTTATCTGTGGTGGGACATATGTCGAAAATTATGCACTGGCTCTTTTGCTCATCAGCTTTTGTTCACATTTTTGTATTTAACGTGTAGCCTAAGACAATTCTTCTTCCAATGTGCAGCAGGAAAGAAAAAGCAAGTAGTTGAGTTGGTCCTCTCAACTACTGTCCGAGGTAGGAATTACTGTCCTTATCCTACTCTACAGGAGAAAACCAAGCTTCAGAGAGGTTATGTAACCGGCCCAGGGCCACTCGAATCCTCTTCTGTCTCCAAGGCCTGTGCTGTTTCTCCTGATATTCCCCACAGTGAGGAGGAAGAAGGAAAAGAGAAAACAGAAAAATGAGTTGGGTCCACAGGGACTTACTGCATCTGAATCTTCTGTTCAGTCCCTACCCAGAGTCAAGGCCCAGAACCCACGCTTGCTTCTCTGGCAGACTCCTCGTTTCCTCCACTATAATCAAGTCATGTCTGGCACAAACCTGGGAGTTGATTTATGTTTGTTGAGTGGTGACTTTGCTCCAAGGGCAGATCCCACCACACCTGTCCTGGTGCCAAGGCGCCTAGAAGCCTTTCTAAGCCCTGCCCTTTCCGAGTCCTAACCCAGCCTTTTCACGTGCCATCCCTTAGATCCTACCTTTGTGTCAGCTTCTTGCCCAGGCCAAGGCTTTGCCCTCAAGTTGGGGCTTGAGCTGGTTTTGCTATTTTAGGTAATAGATTTATGAAAGCGGGTGGTCATGTGCAACAGTTTGAAAGCTTTTTTTTTTAAATCTTCTCTTTTCACCAACAGCATTTAGTTGCCAAGCACAGGGAATACACACTTGCTTGGCAAAGAAGGGCAGGATCCTTCATCACCTCCCTGCTGGCTCCTTCACCTTGGTCTCCCTGCTGGGTGTGTCTTTTGTGGTCCTGGGAGAACATGGATAGGACTATTCAAGGACTTGGACTCAGTCTGCCTCTCTGCTACGTTCTCTGTCCTGCTAATGGCTGGCGCTGGGCTGTAGCAGCTGGGGTGAGGGGTGGAAGTAGAGTGTTAGAGGTTATAGGGCAACAGAACTAGTATATATTATGGACCTACTATGTGTCACACACTGTACTAGATACTTCATCTCTGTTCTCTCATTTAGTACTCTCAGGGAATGGTGGCTCGCACCTGTAATCCCAGCAATTTAGAAGTCCAGTATAGGAGGACTACTTGAAGCCAAGAGTTCAAGACCAGCCTGGACAACATAGCAAGACCCCAGGCCTGGTGTGGTGGCTCACACGTGTAATCCTAGCATTCTGGGAGGATAAGGCTGGTCGATTGCCTGAGCTCACAGGTTCCAGACCAGCCTGAGCCAGAGTGAGACCTAAAAAACATAGCTGGGCATTGTGGCGGGCACTTGTAGTCCCAGCTACTTGGGAAGCTGAGGCAAGAGAATCACACGAGCCCAAGAGTTTGAGGTTGCTATGGACTATGACACCACATCACTCTATTGAGGGCAACAAAGTGAGATACTCCAAAAAAAAAAAATCACAACCCTCAAATCTAAAGAAAAAAAATAGGTGGACTCTGTGGTGTACGCCTATTTGTATTAGCTTCTTAGAAGGTGGAGGCAGGAAGATAGCTTGAGTTCAGGAGTTTGAGGCTGTAGTGATCTAAGGTCGTGCCACTGCACTCCAGCCTGGGTGTCAGAGTGAGACCCTGTCTCTAAACAAGGAAATAAATGAAAAGATAAATTAAATACTCCCAACAATGTACAGCCGTAACAAATAGGTAGTATTAGGCTTATCTTACAGGTGAGGAAATCTAAGTGTGGAAAGTTAAATAACTTGCTTAAGGCCACACAGCTACTAAACAGCAGAACCAAGATTTGAACTCAGTTCTTCTATTTGACTCTACAGCACACATTCTTTACTAAAGGTGAGTTTTCCTTGCCTCTAGATAAGATATGTAATAGTTACCAGAAGGACTTAGAAATTATCTAGTTCAGTATTTCCCAGATTGTAATGCTTCAAAAGACCAGTTCCTCAGACATGAGGAGTAAGAGGCCAAAAATGTTTAGAGAATGTTGGTGTAAATTAAATTAAATAGATATCTTTACTGCAGGACTTTTCAGAGCCTTTAATCTTCTAACATACACGTGAATCTCCAAGAGTAAGCTGAAGTGTATCACATCACCCAAATTATCCAGGAAGGCTGTTGTTTATTTTTCTGCAAAAAATCCAAGAAACCAAGATAGTTTCCAAGAACAGTTTGGAAAATACTTCTCTTTCTTTTTTTTTTTTTTTAAGCAATAATAATAATAATAATGCAAAGAAAGTAACATTCACATTGTCAAATAAGAGTATGTCTATTACAGAATGCTTTGACTCTGAGATTCAGTATGGAGTCATCAGTTAATTTCTTCTTATTATTATTTTTTTAAGTCTCAAAAAATAGACAACTAATATTTATAAATAAAAGTAAAAGATAATTTCAAAAAACAGACCGTGTCAAATCTTATAGACAATAGAAAAAGAAGAAATACTTCAAAATCATTCTACTTGATTTGGAAAATACTTTTCTTTTTTTTCTTTTTTATTTTTTTTATTAACTCATAGCTGTGTACATTGATATGATCATGGGGCATCATACACTAGCTTCATAGATGGTTTGACACATTTTCATCACACTGGTTGACATAGCCTTCCTGGCATTTTCTTAGTTATTGTGCTAAGACATTTACATTCCACATCTATGGCTTCTTTATTTTACATATAAAAAAAGAGACAGGAGATTTGACCAAGCAATGTGACAAGTTGAACCAAGTTATTTCCCAATTCACCATAATCTCTTTTTATTTATTTATTTATTTTATTTATTTTTTGAGAGACAGAGTCTCCCTTTTGTGGCCCTTGGTAGAGTGCTGTGAAGTCACACAGCTCACAGCAACCTCCAATTCCTGGGCTTAGGCGATTCTCTTGCCTCAGCCTCCCGAGAAGCTGGGACTACAGGCACCCGCCACAACGCCCGGCTATTTTTTTGTTGCCGTTTGGCTGGGGCCAGGTTTGAACCCTCCACCCTCGGTATATGGGACCTGCGCCCTACTCACTGAGTCACAGGTTCCACCCAATTCACCATAATCTCACTCCTGTTCTGCCTTGTGTCTTGGTAGAGAGGCTCTGCTCATTTTATCAGTTATTAAGAATGATGCAGGCCAGGTGCAGGGGCTCATGCCTGTAATCCTAGCATTCTGGGAGGCCCAGGCAGGTGGATTGCTTGAGCTCAGGAGTTCCCAAGACCAGCCTGAGCAAGAGTGAGACCCTATCTCTACTAAAAATGGAAAAATTAGCTGTATGTCATGGGTCACTTGTAGTCCCAGCTACTCGAGAGGTTGAGGCAGGAGAATCGTCTGAACCCAGGAGTTTGAGGTTGTATGACACCACAGCACTCGAGCCTGGGCAACAGAGTAACACTCTGCTCAAAACAAAAAGAATGAGGTAAATACCTACCGGGTGCCAGGCCTGGGGATAAATAGGACATTGTAATAAGACACAGTGGAGAAGCAACTATCCAGTAGTGTGGTGTAGAGCTGGGGTGTTGCTGAGCCTGTGGGGGCATATGGGACGGCCCCGGAAGCACACTGAGGGGCCTGGGTAAGCCTTCCTCGGGAACTGTGCAGGTTAAAGGACCCGCTCCGGCAAGGGGCCAGCATGTCTCCTGAGAATCTGAGTCTCTGCACCCTTTCCCACATTATAAACAGCAGGGGTGTTTTCAGACTACACCTCCAGTCCCATCCTCAAGACTCTTCTTGACAGTAAAAGAAGCAATTAGCCTTGATAGATTCTGCTAACATTGGATGAAATCCCTCTGCAATGGAAGCTGCACAGACTCCTGGTGGGGCTGACCACAGTGCTTACAGGGTGTCAGGGCAGAAGGTAACCACAGGGAGCAGCCAATGGACTAAAAGCAAGACAGATTCCAGGCTGTGGGTACTGGGTCCTTGTCTGGCCTCTGCATCTTAGATGGGGCACTATCCCTCTCTGGGCCTGTTTCCTTGCCTACAAGAAGGAAGTCGGGTTTGGGATGTTTCCTTCAGCTGTAAAGTTCTGCACACGCTCCCTGGCAGGGAGTATGGAGTGACAGGTCAAAGCACTGCTGCAGCCCCTGGTCTGGCTTCTTATCCTCACTCTCCCTGGCCATCTGCTGGGCTTGTTTTTCTCTGGAGGTTATAGAACCTGTGTTCAAGAGACTCAGGGCCCAGAATGGGCGGAGCTTTGCTGCTGGCAAATTACAACTAACTTGCTGGGGCAAGAGTGGGCCTGAAGGCTGCTCCCCGGCCTGCAGGGAGGGAGTGTCAGCCTGCTCCAGAGAGATTCTGGAGACTGCAGCCCTCACCTGCTGCCACCGCTGCCGAGCCCACAGCTGCAAGCATAGGCTGGACCACCTGTAAGCCACAGTGCGGTGCAGAAGTGTGGAGATGGAGCATGGGCCCAGGCCCGGGGTCCTAGCACTTCTCAAGCATCTTGCCAAGAGATCAGAGACCACCCTTCCATCCCATGCTCCCCTCCCTTCTTTTCTTTTAATTAATTAATTAATTTTTTTTTTTTTTTTTTGAGACAGAGTCCTACTATGTTGCCCTGGGTAGAGTGCCATAGTGTCACAGCTCTCAGCAAACTCAAACTCTTGGGCTTAAGCAATTCTCTTGTCTCAGCCTCCCAAGCTTCTGGGACTACAGGCACCCACCACAATGACCAGCTATTTTTTGTTTCAGTTGTCATTGTCGTTTAGCTGGCCCTGGCTGGTTTCGAACCCACCAGCCTTGGTGTATGTGGCTGGCGCCATAACCACTGTGCTAAAGGTGCCAAGCCCTAAGTGGGCACTTTTCTGAGGGCAGAGGTAGATGTTAAGTAACCACCCTAGAGGAAGTGCCCTGTGCAGTTCATGCTATCCCTAAAATCCAGCCTTTAGTCCTGAAACTTGGCCAAAAGGATGGCCATGACAATGCTGATTCTGGAAACCCCAGTTTCCTTTGGAATATTTTAAGTGAGTCTCTCTGATTGGAGATATTTCGCTACACAGGATGGAAGCATCAAATTATGGTCTTCCATTGTTGATGACATCTCACACTAAAGACGGATTAGCGTTGCTTGGAACACACTCTGAAAAGTACATGTGGCAGGTTTGGGCTCAACACAGGGCAATACTTTCTAGAATTCAGAGAAAGGAAACAGTACTTCAAGGGATGGTGGATTTGTCTAGCACTGAAGGACAAACGGAGGCTCAATTACAGAGACAGAAATGTGTTGGAGACATGTAGCATGCTGGCCAGGGTCAACGTGTTACCCTAGATCAGTGGTTCTCAACCTTCCTAATGCCGCAACCCTTTAATACAATTCTGTGGGTTGCGATCCACAGTCGCGACCCACAGGTTGAGAACCGCTGCACTAGATGGTCAATTAAGGTTCCCTTTAATGTGGAGACTTGAATTCTGGAAAGCGCCTAAAGAGGAGACACTTGGTTTTCTTGGCAGAAATTGTCCAGTAGCACTGGAATCCTTCCTGTAAGAAAATAATTTGCATATTTCCCCTTACCACTGGCTGGCCATTACTCTTTAGGGTTTTAATAATAAACACTTCTGAAGCCATTTGTTGAGGTTCTGATTTCTCTCTTCACTCTTGAAATTCCTGGAGAATAAACAAGCTTTATTTTCTGTTGTGACTTTTGGCCCACAGACTGGGATTCAATACCAGGTGCTGCTTGCAGGGTTTTCAGTATATATATTTTCCACTTCCTTTGCCAAGATAGCATTATTTTATACTTGTAATTGGTTGCTCATGGGTTAATCCTTCTGCTTTGATCTCTTGATGAGAAAATGAGAAATTTGGCTACTGTTCACTGCCATCTTGACTTTGCCTTGGGCTGTTAGGGCAGCAGAATGCTAATTTGGTGTTTTTCCAGCTCTTCTAGAGAGAGTGAATAATGATTTAACTTATAGTCATATAAGTGATTAGGAATGATTGGAGAGACTGAGATATCCCTAAATCCCTATTTAATGGAAAACTGTACAGCGGAAGTGCAACGATTTCCCATACTAGTAGCCCAGAATGCATGTGAGAATGTATATGGGGACATGACTAAACTTGAGCTCATAAAATAATGGGTTTCAACCATGATTCTCTCACTGGAACCACTCATCTTCTTTGGACCTCAGTTTTCTCATCTGCAAAATGGAGACTGATTCATTCATTTACTCAACAAATATTTGACTGTCTTCCATGCTCAAAAGACAGCATACAAGATAGTTCTCTACCTTGAAGAACTTTGCATGCATGATTGGATTAAAATATGTCTGTAAAAAAGTTTTGCAAATTATAAAGTGTACTATGGACCAGGTACAGTGTGCCTCACATTTGTAATCCTAGCACTCTGGGAGGCCAAAACGGGTGGATTGCTTGAGCTCAAGAGTTCCAGACCAGCCTGAGCAAGAGTGTCTCTACTAAAAATAGAAAAACTAGCTGGGTGTGGTAGCATATGCCTGTAGTCCCAGTTATTCAGGAGGCTGAGGCCAGAGGATCGCTTGAGCCAAGCGTTTGAGGTTGCTGTGAGCTATGATGATACAACAACACTCTATCCAGGGTGACAGATTGAGACTTTGTCATAAGTAAGTAAGTAAATAAATAAATAAATAAAGTGCAAAGTGAAGAGAAAGGGATGCTATATATAAGATGGGATCTAGAATTTTTTTTCTGCCTCAGCACCCGTAGCTCAGTGAATTGGGTGCCAGCCACATACGCCAAGGCTGACCGGTTTGAGCCCGGTCTGGGCCAGCTAAACAACATTGACAACTGCAACCAAAAACATAGCCGGGCATTGTGATGGGTGCCTGTAGTCCCAGCTACTCAGGAGGCTGAGGCAAAAGAATTGCTTAAGCCTAAGAGTTGGAGGTTGCTGTGAGCTGTGACCCCACAGCACTCTACTGAGGGTGACAGAGTAAGACTCTACCTCAAAAAAAGAAAACAAATGATACAAGTTGTTTTTTTTTTCCTTTCTAATAAAGCCCATTATGTTCAGTTCTGGGGAAATGTTTCTCAGCAATGATCCCACTTCTTTAGTGGCTGATGGCACTGGGAATACAGTAAATCTCCTCCTTCTAACCTGTTTATAGTGAAAAGTCTATGCACCTCTGACAAAGTGGAGGCCAACCTCCGCCTGTGCTTGAATTCTCTTTGTGTAGCTAAAGGTCTGTTTAACTGCTGGGACTTTTCTAGATACCCATTCTAAGGTGCTCCACACCAGTCCCCTTCTTCCCTTCTGGGGAAGCTTAGGAAGGCAGCAACATGTGGGGACAATAAACAAAAACAAAATTCAAAATACTGTTGTTCATACAGACATCTTTTGCCATTTATATGTCACAAAGCCTTCACTACTCACTTAACTGATGAGGTTCCACTCCTTAGCTGTACAATGAGGATTGTAACATACAGCCTACTTACCATGCAAAGCTACTGTGAGCTCCAATGATACAGTGTAGAGAAAGCACTTTACAGAGCTGAAAGACCATGCACCAATGAAATGGCAGGGATTCTTTTAGGTGCTTACTACCTGAACTTGCATTAACAGTCGCAATGTCTGCCTGTCCCTGTGCCTCTGGATCACTAATGCCAACCTGGGCTGCAACCACAGTGATGGTATCTGGTTTTCTGATCATTATCTACTTAATAAGGTTCCAACACTTCTGTTTTCCAAGTCATTCTCTCTCCTAAATATGTGTGTAGAATCATCTTCCCAGTACAAAAGCTGAAACTAACTTCACCTGATAGTCCAGGTGTGTGAAAAATGTAACACAGTTCCTAGGAAGGGTAACTCTGTTTCCTTTTTCTACTGTAAGATGTAATCATTGCTAAGTCACGGCCACTTACGAGTCAACAAATTTGACTTTATTTCCATACTAAGTCCTAGCATTACTCCTTGCAACACCTCCTAGACACCTTCCCGTAATTAAATCTACTGACAGACAGGAATGATAACTTATCGTGTATAAAGCACTTGGGATTTATGATTTGTTTGACTAGTTCTCTCTTAGACTATTCCCGATAGGATGGCCGATAAGATACTGGTGGCAAAAATCAGGTCTCAGGTGACACCATGAGCATGACAAGTCACTATTTCCATGGAAAAGACTTATGTGATTAATTCCTCCAGTAAAATCCTGCAGAGTGGGTGGTTTTTATATTAATAACAAAGGGATTGTGAGAGCTCCATCCATGGAACCAATGAAAATAATCAGTGCTGGTGGCCTTTCAAAACTCCACCAGGAAGCTGATGACTTCCAGAAGCATTTTCCTCTAGCTGGTGATCATTTTTTCTCCTTCCTAGATGAGCATCTAAGTGGAATAGGAAGTCTGAGGCTCCGAGAAGGGAAGTGGACTTGCTCAAAGCCACTAAGTGAGCTGGCTGTAGAGCAGAGACCAAAGCACTTGGCACAAAGTAAGTACTCAATAAATACTTGATGAGCAGATGACTGAATGAACCTGAATTTGGAACTCACTTTTCTCCCTTCACTATCCTCTTCAAGAAGCTATTTAGCTTCCTACCATGTTTTATGCCCCTCATCCCATGTTTATTCCCTTGAGCGGTTTTCCTCAATCCTTACAAAGTTCTAGTCCTGCACTGTCCAAAATGGCAGAAACGAGCCACACAAGAATACAGGAAAAGGCCAAGGGAGGGGAGGGGGCAGGTTGGGGTGGAGGGAGGGTGATGGGTGGGGCCACACCTAGGTGCATCTTAGAATGGGTACAGGCGAAACTTACTAAATGCAGAATACAAATGTCTGCATACAATAACTAAGACAATTTCATGGAGGCTACGTTAAACAGTTTGATGAAAATATTTCAGATTGTATATGAAACCAACACATTGTGCTCCTTGACTGCACTAATGTACACAGCTATGACTTAATAATAAAAAGAAAAAAAAGAAATGTGCCTGATCCCAACTAAGATGGGCTATAAGTCAATCTTAAATTTTGAAGCCTTACTGTGAAAAAAAATTAAAATATCTCATTAATACTTTTTGTGTTGATTGTATGTTGAAATGACAATACTTTAGATGAACTGGATTAAATAAAATGTAAACATCGGGCAGTGCCTGTGGCTCAAAGGAGTAGGGTGCTGGCCCCATATGCTGGAGGTGGTGGGTTCAAACCCAGCCCTGGCCCAAAAACTGCAAAAAAAAAAAAAAAAAGAGGAATAACATCATTAAAATTAATTTTACCTTTTTTTTTTTACTTTTTCAATGTGGCTTCTAGAAAATTTTCAGTTCCATTGAGAGGTTGCATCTGTGGCTTATATTACAGTCCTATTGGACGGCACTGTAATCTAGCCTATAGACATGTTATAAAAAGAATTATATATCAAATTGTTAAATTTTAAATACAGTCAGAAGTTGTAGCTCAAGCCTGTAATCCTAGCACTTTGGGAAGCTGGGGAGAGTGGATCCCATTAGCTCAGGAGTTTGAGACCAGCCTGAGCAAAAGCAAGACCTTGTCTCTCCTAAAAATAGAAAAACTAGCCAGACATTATGGCAAGTGCCTATAGTCCCAGCAGAGGATTGCTTGAGCTCAAATAAATAAATAAACTTTCAATGCAAATTATTTCTCCAGGCTAGCCAAGAATCTAAGAAAGAAAAGCAAGGATAATAATTTTCAACAAAAAAGAAGCATTCCTCCCTCTTCTCTCTACATTAATCCTATACCAAAAGTTTCAATTGCTCCCCCCTTAATCACATAAATGAGAAGCAGGAAGGATGCTGAGGTGTTGCTGCCTGATTGGCAGCTGGACAGCCAACCCAGGAAGTGAGCCAGCTACTCAGAGTAGCCCCCATCTCCATCCCAACACAGAAGTCATGTATGAACTGGGGAAGTTTTGTTTTGCTTTTGTTTTGTTTTGCTTTGAGACAGTCTCATTCTGTTTTCCAGGCTAGAGTGCCATGGCGTCAGCCTAGCTCACAGCAACCTCTAACTCCTGGGCTGAAGCCATCCTCCTGCCTCAGCCTCTCAAGTAGCTGGGACTACAGGTGCCCACCACCATGCCCGCTAATGATTCTACACACAGTTTTAGTAGAGATGGAGTCTTGCTTAGCTCAGGCTGGTCTCCAACTGCTAACCTCAAGCAATCCTCCCACCTCAGCCTCCCAGGGTGCAAGGATTATAGATGTGAGCCACCACACCCAGCTAGAGGGAAATTTGTGGTTTTTTGAGACAGAGTCTCACTTTATTGCCCTCAGTAGAATGCTGTGGCGTCACAGCTCACAGCAACCTCAAACTGTTGGGCCCAAGTGATTCTCTTCCTTCAGCTTCCCGAGTAGCTGGGACTACAGGTGCCCACCACAACACCCGGCTATTTTTAGAGATAAGGTCCCACTGTGGCTCAGGCTGGTCTCGAATTCATGAGCTCAGGCAATCCACCACCTGGGCCTCCTAGAATGCACCGCGCCCAGCCTGAGCAATATTTTTTTGCATACTTTGGTAAACAAGTTTAATGAAAATAGTTATCATAATCACCAACTTTTTTTATAGCACTTTGAAACTTAAAAAATACTTTCATATGTATCATTTCATTTGATTCTCATTTTCCCTGTCATTATGAGCCCATGTGACAGACACTAGACTCAAAAGAGTTTAAGAGGCTTTTACACTATCACACAGCTAGAAAGCGGTAGCTCTAATTCTAAGTTCTGGTCTTCTAGTACAGAGGCTTTAGCTCTTCTTTCAGAGTGCTCCAGAATCCAGTGAGGTCCGACTGGCCTGACATGGGGCTCAGTGGTTCCACGTTGACCTTGTCTGAAGTTCTTTTCTAGCATAGATCAACAGTAGAGGAAAGAGGAAAGATTTAAGAAATAGTAGAGAAGGCTTGACGCCCGTAGCACAGTGCTTTTGGTGCTGGCCACATACACTGAGGCTGGTGGGTTTGAGTCCATCCAGGGCTTGCTAAACAACAATGACAACTGCAACAAAAAATAACTGGGCATTGTGGTGGGTGCCTATAGTCCCAGCTACTTGGGAGGCTGAGGCAAAAGAATCACTTAAGCCCAGGAGTTGGAGGTTGCTGTGAGCTGTGACGCCACAGCATTCTACCCAACACAACATAGTGAAACTCTGTCTCAAAAAATAAAGAAGAAAGAAAGAAAGAAAGAAAGAAAGAAAGAAAGAAAGAAAGAAAGAAAGAAAGAAAGAAAAAAGAAAGAAAAGAGAAAAGAGAAAAGAAGAGAAGAGAAAAGAAAAGAAAAGAAAAGAAAAGAAAAGAAAAGAAATAGTAGATAAGGAAGAAACTTATCTACTATCTATGTAAGGGAATGTACATTATATCTTGAGAAAAGACTTCCCTACTGGCACGCCCCAGTCCACACTGTACTGATCTTTTATGCTGGTGCACACAGAGACTGAAGGAATCCCATGGCTAAGTTCTTATTGGTACAAGTCCTACCTACTGCTGGAAGGTGGCACCCTTTGTGAGATTTCCTGGACTTCCTCAGCTTCTTTTTTTTCCCCCCTTTGTATATTACAAAATATTACAAAGGTACAAATGTTTTTGGTTACACAGATTGACTTTTCTATGCTTGAGTCAGGGTAATAAGTGTGCCCATCACCCTGATAGTGCTCATTGTACCTGTTAAGTAAGTTTTTGCCCATTCCCTTCTCCCTCCTCCCCACTGTGTGATTTCCACTGAGTTTTACTTCCCTCTGCATGCTCATTGGTTAGTTCCAATTTAATAGCGAGTACATGCGGTGTGTGTTTGTCTATTGTTTAGATACTTTGCTTAGGATAATGGGTTCCAGTTCCACCCAAATTGTTGCAAAAGGTATTATGTTCTCCTTTGTGTCAGCATAGTATTCCATAGTATACATTGTATACTATGTGGTATACATAACAAATGTATACCACATTTTGTTAATCCGCTCACATACTGATAGGCACCGGGGTTGATTACACATCTATGCAATTGTAAATCGTGCTGCTATAAATATTCACATGCAGAAGTCTTTTTGATAAAATGACTTCCTTGCCTTTGAGCTTTGAGTAAATACCCAGGAGTGGAATTGCTGGGTCAAACGGTAGGTCTACTTCTAGTTCTTTGAGGAGTCCCCATAGAGGTTGTCCTAATTTGCAGTCCCACTATCCTTAGCCACTTTTTTGCTGCTGGTCTTACCTCACTGGCCGGCAGTTTGCCCCTAGGTTATGCTCCTCCAGGGCAAGGGTCTGGCCTTGACATTCCTAGGCCCAATACAGTCCCTGAGAGGATTTGGACTCTCCAAAAGTCTGCCAAGCACAGGAACAGAGCAGGAAGAAAGGCTTCCGTGTCAATGCATGCACGTACATTTGATAATGGTTTCAGGGAAGGCACTTGGTAAGAACCCAATTTATAAAGTAAGTTTGGAAATTTAGGACAAGTTCTACAAAGATAAAGGAAATAACTAACATAGGTCTCCAGGAAATCCTGCAACTCCAGAACTCTAATGGTGGTTTTCTCTTTCATCTAAAATTTGCAGGTATGATTTTTCTCCTTTACCTCTATTTTAGTTATAAAGAAACTTGTAAAACCATCTAATTTTTCTAAAACCAGTTCACAGAACAATATACAGAATTAGGAGAGATCCTTCATAAATCTCCATATTCTACTCTGATTCATTGGAAATACCACATAAATTACCTGAAACACACATATCCCTCCCTGGGATCTACGGTACCTTTAGAATCTACTAGCACTGCCTGGAAAGATTAGGGAGTTCTGGCAAAGCGCCTCTCTGAGTCACTGCCCAAAACCCAACTGATGAAGTCAAGTTAACCTTAACATTTATACCCTGTATATCATTAGGTCTACTGTGACATCTTGTAAGTTAGGAGTTTAGTGATCATAGGAGAAGCTTACCAAGGTGACATGATTATAATTATCCATTGCCAAACTAAAACAATCTAATCGTCATTAATATTCCTGGGTTGTAACAGCTAAACAACTAGGATTAAACAGGGAGTGAGTAAAGTACATAAAAACAAGACTCCCTCCCTTAAGTATCTAACACAAGGGCCAATTAAATCAATCTCCCCGAGCCTCAGCCTCCTCCTCTATAAAATAGAGAAAGTTCCACCTATTTCACAAGTTGCTAGGGAGACAGGGAGATAATAGATAGTGATATTAGCCATTAGCTACTCAGGAGGCTGAGGCAAGAGCATCGCTTAAGCCCAATAACCACTGTGCTTGTCTAATGAGGGTCTCTGATTCCTGCTGTAATAAGGAGGATGGTTTTCCACTCAAGTCCCTCGATGGTCAGGAGGTCCAAAAGAAAATCTCAATCTGTGAATATCCCACACAGCGTCATATCAACACCAAACGAGATAATGGATGGATAAGGGCTTTGGGCCACAGGAAACAGGGAAATGGCACCACTTCCTCCCTCCTGACACCTCACAAGCCCCTTTCCACTAGAATGATTCAAAGCTGTCTTTTATCATCAGCTCAAGTGCCACCTCCCTAGGGAAGCCTTCCCGGAAGGTCCAGCCTCTTGCACCGCAGCAGGACTGTGTGTTTGCAGGTGTGGCGCAGCCTCTGGCGGGAGGCTGAACAGCAACATCAGCATCTTTCCGGCTTGCTGCCCTTGGGGCAGGGAGGGTCTGCAGCAGTGGGCATGCGGTAGGGGTGTGTTGGCAGACACTGATGGCCTTTAAGGCATTATAAAGGGCAGAGGGCTTCTACCTCGTGAAGGACTGCTGTCACAGAGTCTCCCCCCATATCTTGACCACACATATTCTCACTGCACTCTAAACAACACACAGTATTTTCTGTTGTCTTCTCTCACAAGACTTGTAGGGAGGAATGTCCCCCGGTCCTAGTGAGCACGGCAGTGCCCACGCTTGGAGGGCTAGAGGAGCCCGGAGAGGGGAGGGGGCTTTCCAGGGGTCGAAGGAGGAGAGCTACTGGGAAAGAGGCTAGAACTCTTGCTTCATTTCCCCTAGCTTCCTTTTTCCTGTGGCACCAGGAACATGGTTTAGAGACTGAATCAGGATTAACTCTCGGCCGAGCTCCTCTCCCTGGTCTGGAGTGCCTGGCTCTTCCCTGGGCTGATTTCTCTTCCATGGAAGCCATTGATCCTTCCCACTGCCTTCCTTTCCTGTGCGTAGCCCATAGCTTGGGGATCTCTCCAGGTCCTCCAAGAGAGTGGTTCTCAACCCTCACTACTGGGATCACTGTGGAGCATTTGAAGTTACTTCTTTCTGCAGCTTTAGACATTCTGATTGAATTAATGTGGCCTGGGGACTGTGCCTTCCCCAACATAGGTCATAGCTGGGGCCACTTCAGAGAGATTTAGAGATCAGACTATATGGCCTCCAGAGTATCTCTAGCCTATACCTGGACATGTTTAAACATACTCCCTATCCCCTAGACATGTAGAAGCCGATGCTGAAATAGCTGTTAGAAGTCATCTGGCCCACCTCCTCCTTATTCTCAGATTGGGAAACTGAGGTCTAGAGAAGATATATGGCATGGCAGGAGCAGGACAGGATTCCCCAGGCCTCCCAGCCCACGTGAACACCTCTTCCCTTAACCCAAGCTGCCTACTGGGTCAGTGCATAGCTTTCTGCACCAGAAGATTGGGTGGGGAAGGTTCTTAGCATTTCTCCCAAATGAATTGCTAAGATTCAAAATAAATCTATGCTAACCACTGCAGAAACCCACAGCTCCCGAAAGCATGACTGTGTCCATTAGCAGAAGCTATTCATGGCTGCTGTCCAGACAATGATGAACAGAATTCTGAAATCAGTGGAATTAGGAAGGTATCGATCAGGGGTGGGGTTGGGCCTGAGCTGATGGATGCAGGATAAATGACTTCTGTGAGCTCCAGCTCTCATCTGGACAACTGGGCAGACAGTGGACTAATGATACTGCCCACAAACTTGGGGTCCTCCTGGATTCCCCCATCCCCTCCCCCTCATGGCCCACCAGTCACCACGCCTCACTGGCCCCAGCTCCTAAGTTGATTCCTTGAATTCATCCATTTTTCTCCATGTCCTCGGGCACCTTCCTAGCTCAGGCTGCTTTTCTTGCTGCCCTGGTCACCGCTGCTGTTCCTGGCTCATCTCCTCCCGGTCCCATGTCCTCCAGCCCACCCTCCACACAAAAGCTGAAGTTTTCTTTAGAATAGGGACATCTGATCCTGTCATCTCATCTCTTAAAACCTTCTAGTGGCCTCTACCTTAAATCTTATTATTAAGCAAAGGGCAAACATTTTAACCAGGCTTCCCAGGTTGGGCCTGTCCCTGCCCCCAGCCTCATTTCTCATCTTTCCTGCCCACCTACCTCTATCCTCACAGCCCACACTCTGGTCACGCCAGGGCCTGGCAGAGCTGTCAGGAATCCCTCCCTGACTTCCAAGTCTGCATTAGGACTCGTCTCAGGGTTCCCACCGCATTCTGTTACAAGCACACCATGCATCATGTCTGCCTCTCTGCCTATCTGACAGGAGAAGTGCCACAGGGCAGGGACCACCGTGATCTTGGTCTTCATTGTGCCTCTAGTGCCTATGCCAGCCAGTATAGTAGGCTCTTCAGTAAAAAAAAAGAACCTGTAAAATGTTGTAACATCAATTCAGCAGGATTGTTACACACAGGTGATGAGGCGGCCCCCACACAAACCATGCACGGCGTCTGATGTGAAGCCCTAATCAACAGCCTGTGTTCCCCAGGCCCGATCCCTTTCAATTCTTACATCTCATGATCTAGATTCAAATCCAAATTTCGCTTCCAACCAGTTATTCAGCTTCTCTTGTTCTCTATTTCCTTTCCATTAATTTGACTGTATGGACCTAATGAGCTACATATATACACAGTAGAACCTCTCTAAGCTGACTTCCCAGGCACTGTAACCAACTAGTCAACACATGGAGGTGTTCAGCAGAAGGGACTACGCCTACTGTACTGATACCTACATGTGGTGAATGTCCAGTAGGAAATTAGGTCAACTTAAGGAGTTGGTCAATGTAGGGAGGCAGTCAACGATGGAAGTTCTACTGTATATATAATATATAGTATATTTAATACACACACATATATATATATTTAGAAATTCATGATCCCTTTTCACCTTTCCCCTTCCTTGTTCACCTCCTTCCTTCTCAGGATCAGGAGTCGGGAAGGACACAGCCCACAGCTCCTCCCAGTCTGTTGCAGGAACCATTTAATAGGCTGTTAGGAAAGACTTTATTCTGTCCACACTCCCAAATCCAGTGAAATTCCTTCTGAGGTCAGGAGTGTTCCCTTAATGGGTATATGATATACAACTCCTGGATCGTGGTGCATGACAGCTTTGGGGCTCCAAGTGCCTCTGTTCTCCAAGGGTGAGCCCTGCCTGAGCGATGACAGGACACATTTCTCCCACACCCTGTGCCTCACCACTGTGCAGTCACCCAGTGTGCTGGGAGGGCAGGGGTTGGAGGACAGGGCAGGGCGGATAAGACACACTCCAAGGGAAGCTGAGGAAAGATGCACACGCCCTTGCAGCTATTGTCACGCTTCTGTGGCTGCCAGCTGGGGACCCAGGGCCCTTCGGCAAGAAGCAGGAAGGAGGAAGGAGGCCAAGACCTTGGCCTCCTCACACCATGGCATACTTACTCTCTCGGTTCGTCCTCATTCCTTCATCTTAGCCTAACTCAAGAGCTCCAAGGCTCTCATCATCCGTAGTTCTGCCACACAGCAACTCTAGAGACTACACTAGATTACAAAGTGATGCAGAAATGAGAAAGAAGTTAGCCACGAACTCTGGGCATGGCAGGGACCTGCAGAGTTGCTCTCACACCCTGGGGCATTCTACCAGGGAAAGTATATTCTAGGGTCTCTTTCTCTATCTACAAAGACTTTGGGGCTCATTCTCAAAAGTGGCGCTACTTCAAAACTAAGATATCTATCAACTCAATATGAATATGCTTGTCCATTGCTTCCTGAAACACAATTCATGCTTTGTAGAAAGTTCCTGACACTTTTCTCTCTGGAGACAATGAAATTAAATTCAGACTTTTACTGAGCAACTAATTCATATAAGTCTCCCTCCCTCTATCCTCAGCAAGAAGAAACAAGCCAAGCCTGTTCCTTCCCAGGAACTTACCACTTAGCACAGGAGATAAGACATGCATGCAAATAGTCCAAGAAAGGATAGGGTAAATGCTGTAACCCAACCCAGGAGAGAAATAATGGGAAAAGATTGAAAGATCAGGAAGGTTTCGCGAAAGAGATCACATCTGAGCTAGAAGGGATAGGATGTTCCAGGGAAGAAGAGTAGAATTTTGATAGCAAAGACTTGCTCACTGGCTCTATTGATTAGGGCTGGCTTGTCTGGACTTGGGAAAAACTCTTTGAGCTTCGTGTGAGTGTGTTCCCAGCCTCTATTGCTGTCTTGGATGCTTTGGTGAAAAGATCTGTTATAGCTGTGTGACCCCATCCCTCTGGACCACCGTTTCTTCCTCCTGTTTCTTAAGATCTAACTCAGCTGTGTGCTCGGCTCTTCCTTCTCCACCCTGTGTCTTCATTGGAGGCGGGAACCCAACACGAGAAACACAGTGCGTACCTACAAAAGTCTTCTAAATAGAATTTATAACTAGGGTGTTCACAGCTCACCCACGTTACTTCTAGGATTACCATTTCCTCATCTCCTAGGACTTCAATAAATTTTTGTGGGAAAAAAAGAAAAAGAAAAAAAAAAAATAAAGAAGTCATAGATTTGTACCTGAAAAAGTTTGCTACAAAAATCACTACAACATCAGTGAATATTAGGGAAAATTGCTAATTTAAAAGCAGACGGCCCAACAGAAAAATTGGGAAAAGACTTGAACAAGCTCTTTATAAAAAGACAATATCCAAATGGCAAGTAAGCATATAAAAAGGGGCTCAGCTTCATTAGTCATCAGGAAGGGAAAACTAAAACCACCTGTAATGCCATAGCCACCCCCAAGGACGGCTAAAATGAACAGAACTGCCAATAGGGAATGTTAATAAGGATGTAGGACAAATACAATTCATACATCGCCATGGGTGTGTAAAATAGAACAATCACTTGGTGCAATGTTTGGCAACGTTTCATAGAATTAATATACCTGTGCCCTCTGCCTGAGCGGTTCTACCCCCAGATGTGTACTCAACAGAATTACCCACGTATGTTCCCTAAAGGACAGGTGCAAGGATGCTCATGACAATACTCTTTATAATCGTCAAGGACTGGAAAAAACCTGATTTCCATCACCAAAAGAATAGATAAACAATGTGTTTATTTTTTCACCTAGAATAACACACAAGAATGAACAAACTTGCACAACACCATGGATGAATCTCACATACATCATAATGAACAAGAAGCCAGAGGAAAAAAGAGTATGCGATATGATTCCCATTCACATGAAGCTCAGGAAGAGCGTACCCTTGGGGATGTAGATTAATGACTGGAAGGGAACCCTAGTGTGAAGTATAGTAATTTTTTTTGCTTTCTTTTTTTTTAGAGACAGAGTCTCACTTTATCGCCCTCAGTAGAGTGCTGTAGTGTCACAGCTCATAGCAACCTCCAGGTCTTGGTTCAGGTGATTCTCCTGCCTCAGCCTCCCAAGTAGCTGGGACTACAGGTGCCCTCCACAACACCCGGCTATTTTTTTGTTGCAGTTTGGCTGGGGCTGGGTTTGAAACCTCCACCCTTGGTATATGGGGCTGGCACCCTACTCACTGAGCCACAGGCGCTGCCCTTTCTTTTTCTTGATCTAAGTGATAGTTATACAAGTATGTTCACTTTGTAGAAATTCATTGAGGTTTAATTTTAATAAAACTTTATTAAAAGATCCATCCAGTTTTAATTAGATCACACAAATGAGATTTCCATAAACATTTTATAACCCAGTATAATTATGCACTATTCTGGATGTATATCTAGATTTTTGACTTAATAAAAGGAAAAAAATAGAATAAAATAAATCTAGATTTTTTTTTTTTTAAAAGGTCAGAATCTGCTTTGGCTCCACTTCTACATTTCAAACAATAGGAGATGTGGCAAGGGATAGAGAAGGAGTGTTTCTGTTCTCTCATCTTCTCTTTTTAGAGATAAATTATTTATTGAGCTATAATTACACACCATAAAATTCACCACGTCTAAAGTGTAGAATTCAATAAATTGAAATTTTGGAGCAGTATAACCACCACCGCAGTAATGGCATAGGACATTCCCATTGTTTATCTTTCTTTCCTGCCTTCCTTCCTTCCTTTTTTTGAGACAGAGTCTCCCTATGTTGCCCTCGGTAGAGTGCGTGGCATCACAGCTCACAGCAACCTCAAACTCTTGGGCTTAAGTGATTCTCTTGCCTCAGCCTCCCAAGTAGCTGGGACTACAGGCGCCTGCCACAACGCCTAGCTGTTTTTTGGTTGCAATTGTCATTGCTGTTTAGCTGGCCCTGGTTGGGTTCAAACCCACCACCCTTGGTGCATGTGGCCCGCATCGTAACCACTGTACTATGGGCACCAAACCTTTTTTTTTTTTAATTTGAGACAGAGTTTCACTATGTCACCCTCGGTGGAGTGCTATGGCATCCCAGCTCAGATCAAGCTCAAACTCTTGGGCTTAAGCGATTCTCTTGCCTCAGCCTCCCAAGTAGCTGGGATTACAGGTACCTGCCAAAATGCCCGGCTGTATTTTTTTGGCGCAGTTGTCATTATTTTAGCAGGCCTGGGCCGGGTTTGAGCCCACCAGCTTTGGTGTATGTGGCTGGCACCCTACCCACTGAACTACGAGTGGCGCCCATGCAAAAGACATTTCAAAGTACCTTCCCACATTTGCAGGAAGATTGTCTTCCCCTCTTTCCAAAAGGCAGAGACAGAAGTACTATGTTCAATCCATGCCCGTCTGAAAGGATGATGAAGTTCAGGTTGTTCAGGTTTAAGTTCACTACGAAGGTCAGCAGATTGGCAAAGTAGTCCAGGTTTACAGGAAGAAATATGTCATCTACATTGAGCGGGTGCAGTGGGAAAGGGCTAATGGCACGACTGTCCGTGTGGGCATTCACTCCAGCAAGGTGGTTAATCCTAGGCTTAAACTGGACAAAGACAGCAAAAAGATCCTGGAATGGAAGGCAAGGAAAAGGGCAAGTATAAGAAAGAAACAGTTGAGAAGATGCAGGAATAAAATAATCTTATATACATCTTCCATTAAAAACTGCTAAAATGGGGCAGCACCTGTGGCTCAAAGGAGTAGGGCGCTCACCCCATATGCCGGAGGTGGCAGGTTCAAACCCAGCCCTGGCCCAAAACTGAAAAAAAACAACAAAAACAAACAAAAAACCCCTGCTAAAATTGAAAGAAAAAAAAAGCAGAAAGAAACATCACCACAATTTTGCTTTTTATAGAATTTCATATAGAATGATGGGATATTATCTTTAAAACTATTATTTTCTGGCTCAGCGCTTATAGCTCAACTGGCTAGGGTGCCAGCCATATACACCAGAGCTGGAAGGTTCAAATCCAGCCCGGGCCTGCCAAACAACTGTGACAACTACAACCAAAAAATAGCCAGGTGTTGTGGCAGGTACCTGTAGTCCCAGCTACTTAAGAGGCTGAGGCAAGAGAATCATTTATTTAAGCCCAAGAGTTTGAGGTTGCTGTGAGCTGTGATGCCACAGCACTCTACCCAGGGCGACAGCTTGAGACTCTGTCTCAAAAAAACAAAAATACTATTTTCTGGAAACATTACAATATACAGTAGGTTGAACTGAATGTGTCACTCTGCATTTGTCTCCTAATATTACTCCACTCTGTGCACAGTATCCTTCTTCAGTCTTCTATACTAAAGCAAAATTGCTTTGTTGGAAGCTGCACACCCTAAACCCAAAGAAGGATTGTGTGGGAGACGAGGTGTACCCAGGCCTGACAGAGCCAGGTCCAGGGGACAGTGGCATAGGAGGCCGTCTGTGGCTTAATGGAAGGGAGATTTCTCTAAAACCTGGAGTTGATCAAGCCCTGGACTGTGCTGAGCCCAAAGCAAGTCAGTTCCCAGAGTGCATAAATAGAAAGGCAAGGTGGTGGCGCCCATAGCTCAGTGGGTAGAGCACCAACCAGCCCGGGTCAGCTAACGAACAATGACAACTGCGACAAAAAAATAGCCAGGCATTGTGACTGGCACCTGAAGTCCCAGATACTTGGGAGGGTGAGGCCAAGAGAATTACTTGAGCCCAGGAGTTGGAGGTTGCTGTGAGCTGTGACACCATAGCACTCTACCAAGGGCGACAAAGTGAGACTCTATCTCAAAAAAAAAAGAAAAGAAAAGAAAAGAAAGGGAACAAACTCGACTCATTGGCTTCTAAATATATAGAATTCCAAATGTATTTCCAAATATATTAATAAATGGGTTTGTTTCTAAGATTATGAGGGTTTAGCTAGCTGGGTCCTGTTTTCATCATCTGAAAAATAAAAGAGCTTAGACTAAATCATTGGCTTCACCTTTGCTTCACAGAACCTCTAGAGTAAGATGGATTCTTTTCTCATATTATTTTTCCCTTGTCTACCCAATTTCTCCATTTGCTTTCTTCCTTTTCAGGTGTGTTGTGGAAAAGTTAGCATGACCTGCCTAAGGCTGTTATCCTAAGAGAGAGACCTGCTCGTAAGGTTGGCCCTGGACTGATGACCAGGAACTTCAGATTTGGGGAGGCCTCCCACTACTCCCTAAATGATAGCGTCGCTCCCTGGCCTAAACTGTACAAGTAATGTGCTTTGTACTGAGCACATGTTTTCCTTCTGGAAGTCTGGAATTTTGGTACGTGCTAGGGCAGAGATGCCTATGTGACCAACCCGGTAAGAACCTCAGATCTCGGGCGGCGCCTGTGGCTCAGTGGGTAGGGCGCTGGCCCCATATACTGAGGGTGGTGGGTTCAAACCTGGCCCCTGCCAAACTGCAACAAAAAAATAGCTGGGCGTTGTGGTGGGCACCTGTAGTCCCAGCTACTTGGGAGGCTGAGGCAAGAGAGTTGCCAAAGCCCAGGAGTTGGAGGTTGCTGTGAGCTGTGTGATGCCATTACTCTCTACCAAGAGTGACATAGTGAGACTCTGTCTCAAAAAAAAAAAAAAAAAAAAAAAAAAAAGAACCTCAGATCTCCAGGCTCAGGCTCAGGCAAACTTCCCTGGACGATAACACTTTATAGGTGTTTCCACAATTTGTCACTGGAGGAAATAAGCTTGTCTCCATATGACTCCACTGGAAGAAAACTCCTGGATGTTTGCACTTGGCTTCCTCTAGAGACCAGTGGTTCTCAACCTTCCTAATGCCGTGAACTTTTAATACAGTCCAAAGGGGTTGCAACCCACAGGTTGAGAACTGCTGCTCTAGACCAGGCGTCCTCAAACTGCGGCCCATGGGCCTCATGAAGCGGTGTGATTGTATTTGTTCCCATTTTGTTTTTTACTTCAAAATAAGATATGTGCAGTGTGCATAGAAATTTGTTCATAGTTTTTTGTTTAAACTATAGTCTGGCCCTCCAACGGTCTGAGGGACAGTGAATTGGCCCCTAGTTTGAGGACGCCTGCCTAGACTTTGCCTCACATACCTTTTTCCTTTGCTGATTCAGGTTTGTGTCCTTTTGCTATAATACTGTGGGGATGACGATGTGCTGAGCCCTGTGGGTACTCTTAGGGAGCCACTGAACCCACACTGGACATGGGTGACACAGAGCGCCAGCAGTGGGTCTCCCTAGACTCGGAAATATGGTGAAAGTTCTGTTGGGGGAAGGGAAGGATGAAGGGGCAGAGAAGATGAACATTTGGTGTCAGAGTGGCTGTGGGCATGGCATAAAATACCAGTTGACTTGCAGTCTGCTGAGAGAATTAAAAGTTACCTATGGAATTTGAAGACAGTCGCTCCAACTCCAGAAGACTTGGCTTGGAGGATCCCCTGGCTGCTTTTGCCAGTGCTGGCTAAAATAAGGAGGGTAACGGGCTCGGAGGGAAGCTCAGCCTGCTTGAGCTTTGATTTTTTTTCTTTCCTCTAAGATGGGAGGAAAATGGGCCCAAACAGTCCAAAAGGTGAGCCTTAGCCAAAGATGTTAAAAATGTATGTTGCTCTCTCCTCTAAGTGGGAGGCAAAAAATCAGTTCCCAGGAGCAAAACTTAGATGTACCAGAGAGGAAGGGGATGGAGGATCCAGCCGTTTCTTCACAGCCTTCCTTCCCTATTTGCATTCCAGCCCAGACTTCTTGGCAGCTACTTCGTTAATCCTGTAAATGCTGAATTTACGACAAGGGGTTTGAGTAAATTTGAAATGAGGAAAAAACTTTGTATTTTGTGGGTATTGGATCTTGATGTATGGTAAGAATTGATGACAAGTGTTACAGGTTTTGTAATTTTATAAATGCTAGAGAGTGATTATCCTGATTAGGAAAAGCTGTAAAAAAAAAAAATAGTATTAGTGGGACATAACTTTCTTGTTTTTTGCCACTGGTGAGTAAATTAGAATTGAAACTCTGTTGAGTATTACAAACAGAACAAGTCTTCACAATGATGGATTTTACTACAATTTTTTGCTTATCGAAGCCCCTAGGAAAAGTCAGTCAACATGAAAGGAGGGTCACTCACCAGATGAAACACTCTTTTGGGGGTTCTAGAAAGCAGTTTTTAGTCACTAATGACCTCCTAGATATAATAAATCATATTATATCTTGTAAAACTTGATCTTTACAGGTTGATAATTTTCCAGCTGCCTGTGGATCAACTTGGACTCTGAGAATTGACATGACACAAAGGACTTGGGAAAGCCTTGCTTGTCACTTGGACTTGGAACACATGGGCCCTCCCATGTCTCATCATTTCTGCCTTCAAAG
>CAUYPK010028274.1:0-36319 GCA_963574355.1 Loris lydekkerianus | reverse complement strand
CATCCTATACGGGAAAGATGGAGTGAAAGGGGTATTACGGTGACTGGAGACTGAATGCGTCATTTGGCGTTCTCCGCCCCCCCCCCCCCCCCCCATCTTTCCCTTTTATCTTCCAGGCAAACCCACTGAATCCCCCACGGTTTCTAGGAATGGCGCCTCAGCGCTGTCCTTAGTGCTGAAATGTTGTGGGTGAGAACTTGCTCCCAAAGTAGTGGTGAGGAACTCTTTTGATAATGTCCTAGACAGCTGCCAGACACGTTTCTAAACAGTGTTGAATATGTAGATCCCGAACCTCAACCACGTTGAAAGCAAAGCAAAGCAAACAACAGAAATCTCCCTTTTTATTCTTATTTTTAGGGGTTTGGTCATTTCTCTAAAGTCGGTGATAAGGTTCCTGATTCTATTTATGTTTTGAGACTACATCCAGATCCTACTAGTTGTAAGTACCTGTAGATTATCATGTGGTTGGGGGAAAATATAGGTACAGAATTGGGACGTTGTTCGTGTAAAAAAAGGAGGCTGAAAATACATAACACAAGTATAACCAGGTTCAATAATGAAGACAAACTTTATGTTTTTTTAGGGTATTAACTAACTTAGGAATTTAGTGGTCTCACAAAAATATGGGCAAGGTATAACTGTCAGTTCATGTAAGACCATAAAATAGTTATACTTTTTAATTTAAAACTTTTAAAATATCCTAACATTTAGGTGAAACTTTCTAGTATGAAAGAAGGTGGAAAACATCTTCTTCTAGAGATACTTTCATAGCCAATAGTTTTATTGACTCTTTTTAAGCTTGCTAAGGGCCACATCCTTTATTAGTATTCTGTGCTGTAACTGTGATTCTTTTTTTTTGGAGACAGAGTCACACTTGTCACCCTCCATAGAGTGCTGTGGCGTCACAACTCACAGCAACCTCAAACACTTGGGCTTAAGCAATTCTCTTGCCTTAGCCTTCCAAGTAGCTGGGACTACAGGTGCCTGCCACAATGCCTGGCAATTTTTTTTGGTTGCAGTTGTCATTGTTGTTTAGTAGGCCCAGGCTGGGCTCGAACCTGCCACCTTCATTGTACGTGGCTGGTGCCGTACTCACTAAGCTACAGGCACCAAGCCAATAACCATGATTCATAAAATTTAACGTGCAATGGATTCCCCAAGAGACTTGCTAAAATGCTGATTCTGATTCAGTAGGTGTGGCATTGGGTGTCAGATTTTGCATTGCTTAACAACATCCCAGCTGATGCCAGAGGTTGCTAGTTTGGTACCACTTCACGTAGCTAGGTGCTAGAGATGTTATATTCTAATAAGGCAGTCACTCATATAGTATGGGAAAGGAGGTCTTTTTTTTCCATCTATTAGTCAATGTATGTCTCTAGACTTTTAAAAGAATAATTTATTCAAAAAAGTTCAGAGGTTAATCATGTAAAGATTTCGTTTGCATAGTACTAACTGTTTATGAATTCGTTTTCATTTGATTTTGATTTTGACATTGTCTGGACTCATGGTATACTCGACTGCACTCTATATTTTCGTATTATGATCTGAAATCATTCATTTTCTTTGTAAACCTAGCTGAAGGAAGTAGTGATGAAGGAAGTACTAGTAGCGGAAGGAAGCGATGATATTTATATTATTCTGCTGCTGAGGTATGGTCCCACTTCAAAAATTTATTATGGTTAGAGACTTTGACTTAGAATTTTATGACTTTTATTATGGCTCCATGGTAAATGTTTATGAAGCTGATTTTAAAAGGCTGGATGTTACAGATCTAATTCTCACTTAATTTAGAGAGTGGAATCATTTGTTTGATCACTTGTGTGATTGTTAATTTGTCAGGTCACTGACATCAAACACACATGCTTAGATTTTAAAGGTTGCTCTGGATAGTTTTCTGATTTTTTCCAAAAATCCATACTTACATCATTTGATGTAGTGTTTCCAGTTAATGCTTTTGAATTGATTCCAAAGGAATGCTTTATCTATAAATTAGGTTACTTGGTGTTAGTTGGTGCATGACCTTGACCCTTTTCAAACTATAAAAAAGATGGTGATGCTCTTAAAAGACTGCAAAATGGCTCATGCAGGAAAGCATAATGGATTAATAATCCATTGTGTTCTACTTTGTTACATGCTGGACACAAAATAAATTTATTTCTCTGCCCTTGAGGAGATACATTGCAAAACAACATGATAAGTTCTACAAAGTTCTGTAGAAGCACAGAGATTAATATGCTGTTTATATTTTATTCTCCACTGCCAAAGAAGTGATGAAGAATTGCAGAATACTTGCATGTGGGTCCTTGACAGTACCTGCTGTATAACTTTTATAAAAATTGTTGAGAGATGTATAATGTATGAATACCCTTCTAAAGCACACATGGCTAACCACTTCTGGAGAGACTATGGTTTACTATCAGGACAATGCAAATTATTATGAAGATAAATATGTGAGTGGCACTGTTTAGACCTCCATCAGACTGAATTGCTTTTGCTGTGCTTTGCCACTGCAGTCTTAGTTTATATTCAACTATTCTATACAGAACAACGCTCAGCTTATACAACCTGCTCTGTGTCTACTATGGGCTGTTACTAGAGCTTTAATCAACACGTCACTTACTATTTCTTATATAAAGATGCCTAAGTATCATGAAATCCTGTAGATATCCCCCCCACGATATTTTTTTCAATACTAGTTTCATGAATTGAACTCTTGCTTAAATCAACTCAGGGTAAATGATATATTCTGTTCTTACATACAATGAAAATCATGTAACTGATCATATTTTCCATTTCTTATTTTTTATATTTTTATTTTGTAGGGGATGTCAGAGTCAAATTAACAGTTATTAGATGATTACATAGGAGCTTAATGGCTTTTATATCTATTTTCTTTCTCTATTATCTTAACTACTAGAATTTCATTTTCTTAGGTAACAATATACTATTTTCTTTGAATTATCTGTGGTAGTGTGTGACCTTATATTACCATCCTCATAAAATCAGTCAGGCATGAATAAATAAATTTCTCTCCTATTTGGCCAAAGTGTGTTGACTATTGGATGAGTGTATATGGTTGTTTTAAAAGTTTATTTTAAATAGTATATTAAAATATAGAAAAACATATCATTTAATTAGGTATAAAGATAAAAATCTAAGTTATAATGACTAAATATTAGATGTTAAGGTGACAGATTCATTTGTATAATTACAGGTCATCTTAAATTCAAATCAAATGTTTTTCTGTTTCTCCTTCTATATTTGTATAATAAATGGTGTCCCTTACATGATTAAGACTTTTTATCATGTCAGGAAATATTATCTACCTTGTTAGAAGTCCTGGTAACTATAGGAATTTAGAAAGCATGACAGCCACACTCTAACAAATTTATTCTAGAAGGAAGATGTCACAAAGAAATTGAAAGCATGAATTTTCTCTAACGAGAGGAAAATTTGGCTTGTATGAATTCTTTCCACCCTGAATCCAGTTGACGTCTTTCTCTTGAGATTTGTAAAGTGAGAATCACCTCTTGAACTTATTAGGCCGATAAATGACCTCCATCTTTCCACGGAAATCTATATTTTGTCTGGTAGAAGTTTAATTATTCTTCCTGAGCTAAAATATTTTAATATATTTGTGCCTTTTTATTTGAATATTGCTATTAATTAAAACATTGGAGGGTGGTGCCTGTGGCTCAAAGGAGTAGGGCGCCAGCCCTATATGCTGGAGGTGGCAGGTTCAAACCCAGCCCCGGCCAAAAACTGCAAAAAAAAAAAAAAAAAAAAAAAAAGGAACAAGGAAAAAAAAAACTTGGATACCACATCTTTGAAACACACAAAAAAAGTTATGGTTTTTTGTTTTGTTTTATTTTGTCTCACTCTGTTGCCTGGGTTAGAATGCAGTGGTGTCATCATAGCTTATTATACCTTAACTCCTGGCCTCAAGCAATCCTTTCTCAGGCACCCAAGTACTAGGATTACTGTCATGAGCCACTACACCAAACCTCAAATGCAATTAAAAAAAAAAAAAAAAAGTATTAACAACAAATACAAATTAGTGTCGATGTAATTTTAAAGATTAAGACAAGGCTCACTTGGCTTTAGATGATATTATATATTTAGCTATGTTCATAAGTTAACTTTTTTTTCTTTTTTTTTATTGCATTCCTGGCCAGGTGCAGTGGCTCACACTTGTAATCCTTAGCACTCTGGAAGGTTGAGATGGGAGGATTGCTTGAGCTTAGTAGTTCAAGACCAACCTGAGCAGGAGTAAGACCTCATTTCTGCTAAACACAACACAATTAGCTGGGCATTGTCACAGATACCTATAGTCCCAGCTACTCACTATATTTGGCAGGCTGAGGTGGGAGGATAGCTTAAACCCAGGAATTTGAGGTTACTGTGAGCGAGGCTGATGCTATGGCACTGTAGCCTGGGCAACATAATGAGAGTTTGTCTCCAGGGAAGAAAAAAAAAAAAAAAAACAAAAAAGAAGCATTCCTATCTATTTTGAATGTCATTTTAATCTATCCATGATTTTTTTTCTATATAATGGTTTTAATTTTTTTTTTTAATGGAGAGAGTAAGATGATTTTGAAATTTCACTAAGAATCACGTGCCATCTCTCTAAAAATACATATATACGAATATTTTGCTCACAGCTCAGGCATTTGTGGACTTCTAGAAGTTCATTTCTACACATATAATCCCAACTAAATCCAAGGAGCCTATTTAAAATCTTGCTGTAAACGAATGGTCTATAATCTTATTCTCAGTTTGGCAACTAAGTATTAAATGGCTTAAAGTCCTTTATATGTTCTTTTCTCTACCCTCTCAGTTTTCTATTTTTTCCCCTTGGAGGTCTTCTCTAGGTCATTTTACTATCTGATTATCTTGAGAGTGGTCAATGTTGAAAGTGTTAAAATAAGATTAGAGAGTATAGTAACAGAGTGATTAGCTTTGATTAGAAAATGCTGGAGTGGGATTTTGTCAACAGTGAAGAAATTATCTAAGTGTGTGGACTCACAAGTGAATTGAGCATGACGACACTTCCGTGTAGTTAATGATCTAATAATGCTGGTCTGTTTGATGAGTTCCACTGAAGATGAGATGTTATGTCTGCTGGTAAACTTTTCTGCAAAGAAAAATGCACTAAATGTTTCAAATCAGAGCGATCGATTTAAATGAAGTTTCATTTAATTGCTTTTAATTTTACTGCCCACGGCCTGAAATTGTTTCATTTAAAGTGTTCTTCCAGCCCTCTACTATATTTATTATTGAATCTAATGAGTATGATAGGGTACCTTGGGCACAATCTCCATGAATGTGTGAGCTATAACTACAATATAATATATAGTAATTAGCTTAAGTTAATTTGCTTGGTTAAAGAAACAGAGAACGAAAAAAGTTTTTCTTTTTTCCTGTTACAATGTATGCTTCTGTCATATGAGTCTGTTAATACATAATTGGCAAATAGGGATGTCACTGTGGAAATCAATTGTTTTACACATGATTTTCCCCATTATATTAACATTTTGGCTACTGAGTAAAAGCAGTTAAACTCTAAATCCACTAACCCAGCTGAAGGCAGTAAGTTATGGAGGAAAGCTCAGTATATACACAACGGCATTCACAAACACCTTTTCCTCTTGGCTCAGTTTGACCACATGTTCTGTCTTGAAAATGTGTATTGCAATAATTCTTTTTTTTTTTTTTTTTGGAGACAGAGTCTCACTATGTTGCTCTTGGTAGAGTGCCATGGTGTCACAGCTCACAGCAACCTCAAATTCTTGGACTTAAGCGATTCTCTTGCCTCAGCCTCCCAAGTAGCTAGAACTACAGGTGCCTGCCACAACGCCCGCCTATTTTTTGTTGCAGTTGTCATTATTGTTTAGCTGGCCCAGGTCGGGCTTGAACCTGCCACCCTCAGTGTATGTGGCTGGCGCCGTAACCACTGTGCTACGGGCACTGAGCCGTATTGCATTAATTCTTCCTGACCTTTGTGTGTGTCCTTATTTTCATAACTCAATCTTTCCTTGGACCTGTCCCATCATTCTTTTTTAACTAAAACAAAGTTATGCAAATCTAAATATATATATATATATTTATATATATATTTTATATATATATAGTTAAAATATATATTACAACTTATATATAACTTGTGTTTTTAACTGAAAATGTGCTAGCATTTTCATTAGGTTTATACCGTATATACTCGAGTATAAGCCGAGTTTTTTCCGGCACAAAATTTGTGCCGAAAAACCTGAACTCGGCACAAATTTTGTGCCGAAAAAACTCGGCTTATACTCGAGTATATACGGTAAATGTTTTTTGTAGTACTCTGTGATGCTGTGTAGGTTTTTCATTGGTTTTTCTCCAGTATAATTTTCTCTCTAAGTCTTGTCAGTTATGTTGTAATTGAATAGACAACTTTTAGAGCAGTTTGAAGAGAGTACAGAGTACAGAAAGTTGCCATATATCTCCCTTCCCTTTCTCCCACAGTTTTACCTATTATTAACATTTTGCAGAAGTGGGGTACATTTGTTAACATTTGATAAGAAATGCTGTTATATCATTATTAACTAACATCTATAGTTTGTTTGTATTAGAATTTACTCTTTGTTTTGGTCAGTTCTGTGAGTTTTGACAAATATGTAATGCAATGTGCCCATCATTTTATTTTTATACAAAATAATTTCATATCCATAACTATCTCCTATTCGTTCTTCCTTTTCCCTTCATTAACCCCTGGAAACCATCAAATGTTATTGTCTCTATAGTTTTGCCTTTTTCCAAAATACATGTATAGACTCCGTTGCCTTTTTAGACAGGCTTCTGTCATTTAGCAATATGCATTTGAACTTCCTTGACTGTTCATGGCTTACTAGCTCATTTCTTTTTATTACCCAGTAATATTCCTTTGTATGGATATATTACATATTGCAGTTTGTTTATCCATTTCTTATTAAAAGGTATTTTGATTGCTTCCAATTTGGAACAATTACAAATACACATACTATAAACATTTGTGTGTAGGTTTTTGTGTGGACATAAATTTTCAACTCATTTTGGTAACTAAGAATATGATTGATTGCTGAATCGTATGGTAGGGTAATGTTTAACATTGTAAAAAGCTACCATACTATCTTCCAAAGTGGTTGTACCATTTTGTATTTTCACCAGCAATGAATGAGAGTTCCTGGTGCTCCACATTCTCATCAGCATTTGATGATGTCAGTGTTTTGGGATTGTAGTCATTCTAATAGGTATAAAGTAGTTTCATCATTTTATAAGCTTATTTTTTGTCTGTATCTTCTTTCGTGATATGTCTGTTTAGAACTTTCTGCTTTTTAATTCTGTTGTGTTCTTACTGTTGAATTTTGAGAGTTCTTTGCCTTTTGGATAAGTCCTTCATTAGATATGTGTTTTGCAAAGACTTTATCCTAGTCTGTGGCTTGTCTTTCAATTTTCTTAGGTTGCCAGTTATTTTTAGTGCATGATTTTGCAGAATGTGAGTTATTTTTCTTTTTTCAGGAATGTATACATTGTTAAAGAAGAAACACCTGTATATTTGACATTAGATTTCTATAACTAAGCTAGCCAAATAAAATCCATACCTCTTATGTTTTAGGTACTAGGTACATAGAAAGATAAAAAAGTCACTTTAGGCAACTGTAAAAGACAAATAGAAAGGCCTAAGAAAGGCCTTATCTTTCAGTATTACCTAAAATTCAGTGTAAAATAAGTTGAAGTTAGTTGCTATTGTTTAAAAGAGTATTTTAAAAATATGAACATTTCAAGGGGACAATGTAAACCTAATGTTTTGAGGACTGATTAATTTTAATACTTTTTGTATAATATTCTGTATTCACAGTTCTTATGTGACTCTTCCCAAGACTTTGGAGATTGCTTAAAGCAGTAAGTGATTGGGAAGAATAAGGTCTGATTTTTCAGAAATGTTTTTGACATTAGTTTTCAGAAATAATAGGAGTCCAGATGCAGAAGTCTAGTTTGAAGTACAAGGACGCTTATGCAAACTGACATTTGCTCTGTGACTTTAGAACTGTCAGAATATCTACCCTGACTTACCGTGCACTCTCCTTAGTAGCCTAAAGTAAATTGCAGGGAACTCATACTTGAGATTTGTTAAGGGAGTTAAAGTATAATTCACAAGTATTTTTTACATATTATCTTTTTTGATGATACAGGCATTTCCAAATATAACAGACACAATGAATGCATGGATTGTTAATACAAAATAAAATTGAGGCTAGACTTGAGAATCCCCTAAGCAGAAAAACCAGTTAGGTTGTGTAAGCAAAACTTAACTTATGTTACTTCCTGTAAATGCCTCCAATAATCATAAATTAAATTTAACTCACTTTCCAAAAATGATAAGAGGATCACTTTGAACCAATTTTCTGCCATCTGAAAACCCTCATGGTAATAACCATTGGGTTATTACCCAATTGTAAAAGTTAAACTTCCTTATTTTTTCTTCATAAGTCAACCTACAATGCCATGCCCTTGTGCTTCCTTTCATCACATTCAGTTTGAGGTATTCCACACTGCAATCTGTTCTTTTGTAAGTCTAATAAACTTTACAAATATTTAATTTGACCTGATTTTATTATTGACAGGTGAAGTGAACAAATACATAGAATAGTTCTCTGAATTCTAGTACCCCAGAAAGTATGTCAAATGTCTTAGAAACTGTGCCAAAATAAATCCTGCCAATGAGATGCACTGTTGCAAAATTTGAAAGGAGGAGGAGAAAGAGAAACATTTACTTTCAACAAATGGCAGATGGAACATTTATATCAGCAGCTTCTGGTCATAAGAACATCCTGGGACTGACTTTGTTGCCAGGAGTCAGAGGCATCATTGTCTCGGGTTCTTGGCGATTCCTGCCCTTGCTAATTTATCAGACTCTAGATATAGCTCTCTGGACTTTTCCCTTGCAGCCCTAATGATTGTTATAAAAACCTCTAAGACTTTGCATTAAATCCTTTCCTACAAGAAATATCTATAGTGTTTGAGTAAATCAAAACTTTTTTTTGATTGCCTAACAATGTTAGAAATAAAAATCTTAGAGATATAACTGATCAAGTTTGTTTATATACATATTAGATATGTTCATATAGACACTGAGCATGTTTAAACAGTGATTTGAAAAACTAATACTCAGCCATAAAAAAAACTGGTGAACTAATAATACCTTTTGTAACTGAATGGAATTGAAGGCCATTTTTCTAAGTGAAGTTTCACAAGAATGGAAAAACAAATATCACATACACTCACAATTACATCCGAACTCATTGGTCAAACACTCAGGTGCACATTTGGGAGTATAAGTCAATGGGAAGCAAGAAGGTGGGTGGAGGAAAAGAGGAGGGGCAAATTCACGCCTAACAACTTTGCGCACACTACGACTTTGACTCAAACTGTACAAAATCAATTCATATAATCAGAACATTTGTACCCCTGTAATATTCTGTAATTAAAAAAATGTGTGTAATGGCCATGGAATTACTTCTTTCTACCATCTTGTACTTCTCTCTACATCTTGTTCCAATATACTATGGAAAAAATATATCACCTTGGTATACTCCTAAAAAACTAGTGCTTCCAACAAACTAGGCTGATCAGTAGCTATCAAGAATGGTGTGACCCTTATAGAAAAGGGCTGTAATATTGCATAATTTTTGAATTCTGTTCAGTTTCATGAAACTGAGGCAACAGAACTCCAAAGATAATGCATAAAGCCAATGGAAGTTATATTTATCTTCAAACCAAAAGTCTGGATGTGGGCAGTGCAGAGTTGATACAATGACTCTGAGATTATCAATATTTTAGTTTCCTATATTTCTGTTCTGTTATCCTTAGCTTGTGGCATTTGTCTTTATACATTGACTCTTGATTACAAGATGGATGTTCCACTCTCTAGTTTCACAGGAATGAAGAAAGGCAAAGAACTTATTAGGAAAGTAGAGATCCTCCCAGAATCTCTATTATATTACTTCATACAACCCATTGGATAGAGATGTGTCCTATGGTCACACCTAATATTTAAACTGGGCACATTGTTATTTCAACAAAATTGTGGTTCTGTTAGTAAGACAAAAATGGAGAATGTGTATCACATAAAGAACGTCTCGTAGTGTTCTATAAGATAAAGCAAAGGAGAAAACAAACAAACAAAAACACTGTAAATGATGTCTGCAGAAAAACATTTTAATCTCTCCTTTTTTTTTTTTTTTTTTTTTTTTGGCAGTTTTTGGCTGGGGCAGGGCTTGAACCCACCAGCATATGGGGCCAGCACCCTACTCCTTTGAGCCACAGGCGCCACCCCAGAAAAACATTTTAATGTAGTGTATGTGTGAGTAAATGAAATTATTGAATCAAAACATTCATTTCAATTCATCAGGCTTATGCTCAGTTGTACTTGATAGAAAGACCCCAAATAACAGCAATTTGTCACTATAGAGATTTGTTTCTTCTTAAAAACAAGGATAGAAGTGGGAATATCAGGGTTGTAACTGTGACTCCATGGTGTCATCAGAGACCTGGATTCTATTTTCCTGTTCTACCACCCTTAGTGCTTTGCTTCGAATTACAAGGTCACTTCATGGTCTAATAGGGTTGTTTACTTACAGACATCATTTTTCCTTTTCAAGCCAGCATCAGGAGGAGGAAAGAGAGGACAGAAGAGTCATTCTCTTGGATAAGTCAGTTTGCTCTAAGGAACCTCCTACATGAGCCTCCTATTTGTTCTCTTATCTTATTGGTCAGAAGATAGTCACATAGGCAGTTATAGCTGCAAAGGAGACTAGGAAATGTGAGCTTTTAATAATATCCATAGCCATCACAATAAATTGGTTTTCCATTACCAAATAAAAAGAGGAAGATGGATTGTGTCAGTTTATCTGTCATCACCATTTATAGAATATCTTCAAATATGCAGGATAGTATGTGGATTAAACCCTATAATTAATCAATGTATGAAATCTATTTTTTCTTCCAAATGTTGTAACTGAAAATTGAGAATGATAAACACAAAATTTGATATAAAGCAATCACTTTCATTAATATTCTGAGTTAGGATACCAAACTGAGGATAGTTAAAAATATTTCCAAATAGGGGCGGTGCCTGTGGCTCAAAGGAGTGGGGCACCAGCCCCATATACTGGAGGTGGCGGGTTCAAACCCAGCCCTGGCCAAAAAAACTGCAAAAAACAAACAAAACAACAACAACAACTATATATATATATGTATATATATATATATACATATATATACATATATATACATATATATATATTTCCAAATAATATTTATGGCTGTGGACAGAGGAAGCCTAATGCATGGAATTATTAAAGAGGAGTAGCTACGCAGTTACAGAGGAAAGTTGGGCAAGGATCCTGGAAATTTGCTATTCTGCTTTTCTCTGCTTTTATTGGGGTAACTGGGGTGAGACTGAGGAAAAGATGGGGTGATTTAAGAAATTAGAAAGTGTTAAAAAGTTGAGACTCAAATATCTTGGAATTGTAGGAGTCTTTGAGGAAAAAATATACCTCCCAATATGGCTTACAAAAAATTGAAAGTAAATCTGTTCTTAGGCAATCAATGACCCTAATATTATAAAGTTGAAAAAATAAAACAATTATCAAAGAAATTCTAGCAAAACTCTTGGTATTATTATCTGAATTATTTGAATAATAGAGGTGAAAGTGGAGCTTCTGCCTGGATTATTCAGAAAACTGTCTTGATTTTAAACTTCACTTGGCTGATGAAGACTTTAGACAGAATGTATTTTTGGAATGCTAAATACTAAACAATTGACTCTTAAATTAAGCCCAGCTATGGGGAGGGAGAGAGAGAGAGAGTAAGTAGTTGATTGTCAGAATAAGATTAAACTTTTCTTTCTATTGATAACATCCACATTTTCATCATATATAGAATGAACTTTTTAGAATAGAGGGAAATATATATGTAAATTTCAAATATAACTCATGGTCTTTTTAAAAGTTTTAAATTCCCCTTAAACTTCAAAAAAGTAAGAACACAGTGCCTTCAAAACCAGCCATCTAATTTATATACTCAAGCAAATTCACTTGAATATCATGCTGCATTTTCTTACTTCTTATTGTTGATATTTGCCTTTTAATTCCTGAAGACAGAGAATAAGAATGATGGCATCCTAGTTGCCACTCCATTCTTTTCTTTGGTAACAGGATCCTGGGCAAGTGAGCCCAGCCCAAAATGATTTGCCAGCCTCTCCTTCAGCAAAGTGTGTCATGTGACTAAGCTCTGGCTTGTAAGCGGAAGTAATGTATGAGACTTCTGGGTAGGATCCTTTCTGTCTGGATTCCTTCTGACACACAATGTAGACAAGATGCCTAGACTTCCAAAAGCCCTCTCAGGCCAGAGGGCAAAATTAAGAACAGAAGCTTCAGCTTAGAATAGTGAAAGGTGAAGGTAGCAGCAACCTGAGTCTATGATGACTGAGGATCCTATACCTTCTCTGGGATACTCCCTCTGCATTTCTTCTACTTGAGAGTAGTCATGTGGATCTTGTTCAAGACACTATTATTTCCAGGGGCTGTTACTAGCAGATGAACACAATTTCTAAATGGCACACATATTAACTATAGTATTAGTTGAAAATATTTTGGAAATTTAGGGTTACATTTCTAGATAAGTATAATGGCTTCTCTCTCTCTCTCTCATTCTCTCTCTCTCCAATTTGTCTGAAAGAAAACTAAGGGGCTACATGAAGTTGTGCTGGTAATATATTTTGTGTGACTGTGAAGGATAACCCTTTTGCAACAGAACTTGGGAAAATAAGAACTTGAGCATTACTTAACAATTTTTCAATGTGAATAGATGTACTAAAAAGAAAAATGGTAGAGATGAAAGAAGGAAAATATAGAAGTGAAATCCAGCAATAGAATATTAATAGCTATTTTTTCTTTATCTTTTGCAGATTTTGCTAAGGTAAGTACATTATTAATAGTAAGCGAGGGAGGAGAGATTAATCTATAGAATAGTCAGATGGAGTGATAAGGTTTAATCATTTTCTGCTCTTCAGAAGTTGCCTCAATTCCTTCCATCTTTTCAAATCCAGATCTTCTATGAAGGCTTCACTGACGTCCCAGTAGGATTAACCTCTGCTCTTTATGCATTTATCAGGACTAGGACTTAAGCTACAGTGAGTGAACAAAAAATTTAAAGTGGTGCTCAAATTTGAACAAAAAATTTAAAGTGGTACTCAAAAGCTCAGTAGTCAAGTTACATATTTAATGGAATATTTTAACTGGCACACTAAGACATGCAGGCCAGTCTCCTGTTTTTGTAAATAGTTTTAAATTATGTAATACTTTGCTTTTATCTCTATTACAACAACAGCACTGAAATCATGCTTTTTATAACAGTCCTTTCCCAACAGGGCCAAACTCATTTTTGTATTCCTCATATGCCTACTCCTCTGTTTGAAGCATAAAGGCCTCTTTAAAAACTTTGACTTGGGGTGGCTCAGTGAGTAGGGCACTGGCCCCATATACTGAAGGTGGCAGGTTCAAACCTGGCCCCCGCCAAACTGCAACAAAAATATAGCCGGGCCTTGTGGCTGGTGCCTATAGTCCCAGCTACTTGGGAGGCTGAGGCAAGAGAATTGCCTAAGCACAAGCATTGGAGGTTGCTGTGAGCTGTGACACCAGAGCACTCTATTGAGGGGATAAAGTGAGACTCTGTCTCTAAAATAATAATAATAATAATAATAATAAAATAAAAAACTGATTAAAAGATTTTTGCAAGGATATACTTTAGTAGGGATAGTGGGGTTTAATTTTCATTAAGTTCAACGACAGCTAAAGAATGACAGAATAATGACTATTTTGAAAGCACTTGTAATTTAGTGCTGTGGGAAAATCACTTAGATACTCTTTGACTGAAACCCTTCCTGGCCTGGAGAAATAGGGAATTGTAATACAACTTTGTGTTTGTAGAGCACTTTTTCCTAAATAAAACTCTCTTAATCCTCACCACAATCCTGGTAGATATTGTTATCGTTAATTGCCACGGAGAGACTGAGCCAGGTAGATATTGTTATCGTTAATTGCCACGGAGAGACTGAGCAGCACAGTGAGTTGCTGAGGGAGTTACTGGAGGAAAGTGGCACAGCTGCGGCTCTGGCCCGGGTTTTGCTCACGCCCTGTGATCCTGGCGCTCCCGGAGGCCGTGGCCGCCGGATCGCCTGCGTCCGGGAGTTGGAGACCAGCCTGAGCCGGGGCGAGACCTGGTCTCTACTAAAAATAGAAACAAACGAGGCAAGTGGATTGTTTGAGCCCAAGAACTTGCGGTTGCTGTGAGCTGTGACGCCACCGCACTCTAGTCCCAGCGCCAGAGTGAGACTGTCTCAAAAAAAAAAAAAAAAAAAATTGAACACTACGTCTCAGGGTTGAATGAAAAACGATTTATACAGTAACTATAGTGACTTTTTCTGTGTTTGTGAAATAACGTAGGCGGCATCCAGCGCAGTATTTTATTTATTATTTATCTATTTTGAGACAGAGTTTCATCATGTCGCCCTCGGTAGAGTGCTGCTGCATCACAGCTCACAACTACCTCCAACTATTGGCCTTAAGCGATTCTCTTGCCTCAGCCTCCCAAGTAGCTGGGACCACAGGCTCCGCTACAACGCCCGGCTATTTTTAGAGGGAGGGGGGAAGGGAATCTCTATCTGGCTCAGGCTGGTCTCGAACCTGTGAGCTGAGGCAATCCACCCGCCTCGGCATTCCAGTGTGCTGGGATCACAGGCGTGAGCCACCGCGTCCGACCCTAAGCGCAATATTTTATCAGGCATTCTTAAATTCAGATTAAAATGTTCTGAGTGTGTGTACACGATTGAAGTAGCTCAACTCTTCCGGCATAGGATTGACTATTTTATGGCATTTTTGGGTAGAGGGCAGGAACTTACAAATTGAAATACCAAAGAATGGGGGAAATTTAGGAAAGTATGAAGTATTTGAGTATTACTTTCAAACTACAACTTTACCAGTAATGTACGATATTCTGCACAGCACGTAAACCCCCTATGTTTGCTTCTTTATGAAAAATAAAGCGTTTGGGTAGGTGTTAAAACTTTTCAGCTGAAAAAGGTTATTTCAGTGTGAAATACTGTATTACTCAGGAGTTAGGAGTTGATTAAATTTTATGGGTTTCTTTTTCACACATCGGGAAAAAATCTATTACTATTTTTTAAAACTCCATATGGCAATTAAATTTATTTGTGAGCTTCTGTTTCACATATTATTTCCACCAGTACGTTATAAACACATAACCAAAACCAAAAATGTCCATTTCTAGCCAATCTAGAAGATGTCTTATGAAAATTAATAAATTCCTCCCATTGATTGCTGCCCAGAGAATTGTTATAATGAAAAGCTTCAATTTTCTTTTACTAAGCTGATAGTTCAGTATCAAGAAAATCCTCACTCTTAAGAACAACCAATTCCTAAAGAAATTCAAAGCCATTCAATTTGGTGAATCGCAATCAATCATCAATAACTGTTTATTGAATATCCACAGGGTGTCTAGGGATTGAAGCGGTAGGCGATCGTTCAAAGGTTTTCTAAGAGGAGCCGGAAGATCTGCAGACGTTTTTAAAGAAGCAAACTGCTGTGTGCTTCTCTAACTTAAATTGTCCCTACCTGAAAATAATTGAATAGTCTGGGATTCAGAGTTCCAGATTTTCTAATCCTTCTTTGTAAGCGAAGACCCCATTGGGTGCCAAGCGACAGGAGGTATGGTGGTCAGAGCCTGGCACCACCAGGGGCTTCAAGACTGGTAAAACCCTCCCAGGCAGGTGCAGGGCCGACTACAGTCACTGTGGCCCTGACCCCGGCCTCCCTGTCTCCCCTCCCCCACCTATCCCCCCCACCCGCATACACCATCTCCCAGTCGCCCAGCCTCGACCGGTTCTCGCGAGATCCGGGCAACTGAGCGCTCGGGGCCTTTTCAAATCGGGATCCGTTACCGCTTTCCCGGCCGCCGCCATTGTCGCGCTCGGAGCCCCTCAGCGCAGGCGGCCAAGGCGTAGGCAGCGGCTGCGGGATGGCGGACGCCGACAAGCCCGAGGTACCCGGGGCCACCGGCAACGACAGCCCTCATCAGCAGCCCGCGGAGCCGCCGGGCGAGTCGCGGCGAGAACCGCAACCCCCGGAGGCGGAGAAGCAGCAGCCGCAGCCGCTCGGCAGCAGCTCCAATGGCGTTAAAATGTATTGTCTTTTCCACCAGGGATGGGGCGAAGTGGGGGGCGGGGAGCGGCCGAGGGACGGGAGGCGGGCTAGGCCTTGATGGGGGACTGCAGCCCCTTAGGCCAAAGCCCTCGGACGCGTGAGGAGCAGGTGCAGCCGGGCGGCTCCCGGGCCCTCTCCTCCTGCCTTGGGCCGGTCCGCCTGTGGCTCCGGGAATCCGGGCGGAGGGTCGGGGGGTCAGGGGCCCGGCCCTCCGCCGCGATTTCTGGGCCGAGGCCTCTGGACACCCCACTCTTCCCTGCCTTCAGCTGGAGAACCTTTGAGCAAAGCCTGGCGACAGGAAAATGGTCCCCCCCCCTTTAAGGGCCAATGGTTAGTGTTCATCACTAGGGAGTATCTAGGGATGACATCATCGACATTTCCTTTTAACCACCGAGAACGCATTTAAAAGGAATATCCCTGGCCTTATTTTTAGCTTCGCAAGTTCAGTATTTTGTTGTTTTCTAAAGCGTATGTTCATTTTTGAACTGATACGGAAAGGAAGTTTAATAATGTGCTGTTAGACTTTAATCTATTGTGTTACCCTTAAATTGCTAGACTTTATTCACTACTTTTAAAAAGGGAATGTGCGTTTTGCATCGCCTTTCCACCCACTCAGTAATATTTGTCAGCTGTGCAAGCTGTTTATAAACTCAGGTTGTGATGGTCTGAATTTGGTATAATGATAATATAAGTTGTTTTTTTTTTTTAATTGAAGAAAGCCCATTTTAAGGTTGGAGCTGTCATCAGGGCCTATAGAGAATTTAGTTGACTGAAATCCATAGTAATTTCTAGTTACAGGGAAATGGTATGCGGAAATATTATGCACCCCGTTGTCCCTGTCATGTGATGGGACATGAAGTTAAGCACTTATTTTCCTATGCCTAGCTCTTTAAACCTAAAGTTGGAAGTATGTTAGTTTAGTGAAAACATCCTTTTCCTTCTCTGTTACCTCAGAGTAGAAAGCAGTAAACATGGGCTCACACAAAAATGGGCAAGGAAAACGTCTTTCCGACTTTTCTCTTGAATAAAAGTGTTTGAAACTGCAATAAGATCTGGACCATTCTGTGAAAGCCTTGATTGCAGATGAAAAGGGGGTAACTGCAGCTGCATTATGACAGCTCTCAAATGGGTTGGAATAAGGTAGGTAGCAGAGAACTCACAGAATTTGTCCCTGGATGGAAAATGGTACACCTCAGTAATTGAGGAAGCACAAAGTGAGTGAGGAAGCACAAAGTGAGGCACTTAATACTGTGCTTGTCAAAATGTGGGCTTTCAGGGATTATATTTGGCATTAAATATAAAAATGAAAAACCATGGCATGATGACCTTAAAAGTATGTGCTATTAGTATATGTCTAACCATGGACATACATGCTTTTACCTGAACAAAAAGCACAGCCTTGAATTAGCTGTTATACTTGGATATGATTGGTGTGATAGTGCTAGTGCAGGTGAAGTTGGTATTTAAATCTACATCAGATCTAAAAGTCCAGTCTCATTAAAAATCTCATTATGATTGAGTAAGGCAAGAAAAGATGGAGGAGAGAGGTGTGGAAAGAATCCTTGTCTAATTTAGGAAGAGAAAAATATAAGGTGAAGAAATTAAGAAATATTACAAGTAAATACAGATTCTTTCCATATTGCTTATAATTCATCTGTCTTCTTTGCTCTTTTTCCAGAAGTTGAGTAGAGGCTAGTTTACTCTCAGGGATTTCCTGTACTGTCAATTTCATAAAAACATACAACATATGATGATGGTCTAGCATAGGTCATTCACACTGAATATACAAGGGACCTAAACCTTTCTGACTCAGTGAACTAGTCATTAACTAGGAGTTAACAACACCAGCACATAAGCTTGAATTGATTAGCATGTTTCAATGATAAGAATTCATTGTTGATCATAAAAATAAGCAAATATTGCCCTAAAATATATATTGCTTAGAAGTGAACAGAGTACTGCTTGTCATAAGGATTGAAATGACTTTTGCTAAGGTTAATCCCATTGAGGATGGGATACTACTGTGTCTTACATGTCTCGAAACCACTTTTTAAAAAGGCCCAGTACTTGTTGAAGAAATGCGAAAGTGAATTTTTATGATTATGAAACTCATATACAGTGAATTTAGTTGGCACGCTCACATCTTTAGAGAGAAAATGTAAAGAACTGTTTTTCTAGATCTGATCTTTTCCTTTATGTCAAAATGCTCTACTAGCTCTACTTTTCTTAAAAGTGAATAGGAAGGAAAGCAGCAGTACTCTTGTAATGAATATTCATGTGTGATTGACACTTTAGTGTATATGGAGTTTGAGAGTTATAGTACAGCACTTGTAAAATATTAAGCATTGGAGCAAGGTGAAGTGCTCCCTACTAGGGTAGTAACTTTTCTTGTATTAGGAGTAAAGACTGAAACTAGGCTTAATTTGCCCCTAGTTATACCCTATTGTGGTATAATTGACAAATAATTGTTTGTATTTAAGGTGTACAATGTGATGTTTTCATATATAAATGAATACATTGTGAAATGATTACAATAATCAGCTAATGTATGCATCGCTTTGTATAGTTATTTTTTTTTTTGTAGTAAGAATACTTCAGATCTACTCTTAGCAAATTTCAAGTATACAGTAAGTACATCATTATTAACTATAGTCACTACACTATACATTAGATCTGCAGAACTTATTTATCTTATAACATAATTTGGACCCTTAGAACAGCATCTCTTCCTGCCTCTTCTGTTAAAGATCCTTTTACTCTCTGTTTCTATGAGTTTGACATGTTTAGATTATACATGGACATGAAATCATGCAGTGTTTGCCTCTGGCTTACTTCACTTAGCATAATGTCCTTCAGGCTCATCCACATTGTTGCAAATGGCAAGAATTCCCTGTTTTTGAAAGCTTTGTGTGTATGTATATATATCCATATGCATGCTTTATTCATTCATCTGTAAACACTTAGATTGTTTCCTTATCTTAGAAATGCTGCAGTGAACATGGGAATACAGATTTCTCTTTGTTCATATGGTAGGTCTGTTTTTAATGTTTTGAGGAAACTCTATAGTTTTCCATAATTGCTTTACCAGTATATAAATTTGTATAATGTTCTCCTTTTCCCACATCTTTAAGACTATCTTTTGACTTTTGGATTATATCTTAAGTGTGAAGTGATACCTTATTGTGGTTTTGAATTGCATTTCTCTGCTGATAAGTAACGTTAAGCACTTTTGCATATACCTGTTGGCCATTTGCATGTCATTTTTGAAAAAACATCTATTCAGGTCTTTTTCTCATTTTTTTTAATCTTTTTTTTTTTTGCTATGGAGTTTCTTATTTATTTTTAATATTAACCCCTTATTAGATATATGATTTATAAATATTTTCTCCCATTCTTTAGGTTGGGTTTTCATTCTGTTTATTGTTTCCTTTGCCGTGGAGTAACTCTTTGCTTTGCAATAGTCTCAAATGTTTATTTTAATTTTTGTTGCCTGTGCTTTTCATGTCATATTAAAAAAAATTATTGCCAAGACCAATGTTGTGGAGCATTTTCCTCTGTTTTCTTGTAGAAGTTATATTATTTCAAATGTTATGTTTAAGTCTTTAATCTATTTTGGGTTCATTTTTATGTGCGTTGTAAGATAAGGATCAAATTTCATTTTTTTTGAAATTTGTTGAAGATACCCTCCTTTATGAATTGTGTATTCTTGGCACCATTGCTGAAGATTAGTTTACCATGTACATACAGATATATTTCTAGGCTTTCTATTCTGTTCCAGTGGTTTGTTTGTCTTTTTATTCCTGTGTCATACTGTTTTGATTACTATAGACTTGTGATATAATTTGAAATAAGGAAGTGTGAAGCATCTAGCTTTGTTGTTTTTGTTTAAGGTTGCTTTTGGTACTTGGAGTCTTTTGTGGTTTCATATGAATTATAGGATTATTTTTGCTATTTCTGTGAAAAATTCTATTGAAATTTTGATAGGAATTGCATTAAATCCTTGATCGTTTTGGGTAGTATGGGCATTTTGACAGTTTAAATTCTGATCTGTGAACATGGGTTATCTTTCCATTTATTTGTATTATCTTCAATTTTCGTAGTGTTTTATAGTTTTCTATGTACAAATCTTTTACTTCCTTGTATAAATTTATTCCTAAGTATTTTATTCTTCTGATGTTATTGTAAATGGGCTTGTGTTCTAAATTTCTTTTTGGATAGTTTGTTGTTAGTGTATAGAAACACGACTGATTTTTTGAATGTTGATTTTGTGTCCTGTTACTACTGAATTTATTTGTTTTAATGGGTTTTTTTTGGTGGAGTCTAAAGTTTTCTACATACGAGATTAAGTCATCTGAAAACAGGTAATTTTACTTCTTCCTTTCCAATTTGGAAGACTTATATTTCCTTTTCTTGCTCTTGCTGTGCCTTCCAGTACTTGCTGAATACAAGTGGTGAGAGCAGCTGTCTCACCTTGTTCCTGCTCTGACAGGAAAGGTGACACGACAACTTTTCACTATTGTCATGTTAGCTGTGTGCGCTTGTTACAAAATGACCTTTATTATATTAAGGAACATTTCTTCTATACCTAATTTGTTGAAAGTTTTTATCATGAAAGGATGTTGAATTTTTCCAAATGCATTTTCTGAATCTATTGAGATGATGATTTCCTTTTTTATCCTTCATTCTCTTAATATGGTATATCACATTTATTGACTTAAATATTCATCCTTGCATCCTAGGGATAAATACCACTTGATCATGGTTTATAATTCTTTTAAAATACATTGGGGAATTTGGTTTGCAGTATTTTGTTGATGATTTTTCCATTTGTGTTCATCCAGATATTGGCCTATAGTTTTCTTGTAGTATCCTTTTCTGGGTTTGGTATCATGGTAAAGCTGGCCTTGCAAAATGACTTGAAAGCATTCCTTCACGTTCAGTTTTTTGGAAGAAGTTTGAGAAGGATTGGTATTGTTCTTTAATATTTGGTGGAATTTACCGGTGAAGCCATCAAGTCCTGGTTTTTTCTTTGTTGTGACATTTTTGATTATTGATTCAGTCTCCTTTCTCATTATCTGTTCAGATTTTCTGTTTCTTCATAATTCAGATTTGGTGAATTGTATGTATTTAAGAATTTATTCATTTCTTCTGAGTTATACATTTTTTGGCATGTAATTGTTCACAGCAGTCTCCTATGATCCTTTACATTTCTTTGGTGTTGATTGTAATGTTTCCTCTTTCATTTCTTATTTTTCTGTTTTTTTTTTTTCTTTAGCTTAATCTTTGTCAATTTTGTTTATCTTTTCAAAAAACAACTCTGAATTTTGTTAATCTTTTCTATTTTTTTTTTCTGGTGTATTTCATTTTTTTCTCTGATCCTGATTGTTTTCTTCTTTCTAGTAACTTCTGGCTTAATTATTCTTTTTTCTAGTTCTTGGAGGTGTAAAGTTAGGTTGTTTGAGATCTTTTTTTTCTAAAGTAGGTGTTTACTGCTATGAACTTCTGATAGTTTTCTTCAGCAATGGGATTAATTTTGGATTTCATACTGTACCCTTATGCTATATAAGTCATACATTAAAATTGTTCCTCCATTTGATGTTAGATATTGATTTTTCCAGATATTTATATTATAATTTGGGTAGGTTATCTTTTCAGTCTTAAGAGTCGATAACATTTTTGTGACTTTTCTAGAGTCTGAAACATATTGGGGAGATTGCCTAAATAGTTTGTGAATTAGTGGATATAGTGCCAATATTTTTGTATTATGTAGCATCATTTCCTTAAGAGTTTTCATCTATTGAGAATAGTATATTTATGATACAGAAATAGTTCAGAAATTGTGTAAGTACAGGTTAGTTTCTTAATAGATTATCCTTCTAGTCTCAGAACTGATATCCCTTACATAAATAATCTCAGTTTATACACTGTAAATGAACAGTTTAGCAATGTTTTTTAAGATGCTACTAAATGAGGACGATTTGAAAAGATTGCTCTCTAGTTATCATTTGAGTAAATATTTTAAAGGAGATACATATATTACTACTTTTTAATGGAATTGTTAGAGCATTGTAAGCAAATGTTTATAACATCCATGTAATCCCCACTCAGGTCAAGACTAGAACATCATGAGTACTTTAGAACTTTGTGTAGTTTTCACAATTGGTTTCATCAAAGAAGAAAATAGGCAGAGGAAGGGATATTTATCTAGAGACTGTATAGGTAGCTGCTTACCTGAATAGAGAGTTATTTTTACAAAAATCCATTGAATTTAGCCTAACTCTATTATGTAAATAGGTCCTTTGGGGAATGAAAAAGAAAGGTTCTTGTATTGGTTGTACCTGTACCCACAAACAAGAGAAAAGGCCTCTGTGCCCTTTGCTTGCTGCCATTTTGGAGTTGCTGCTTTGTTCTCAGATAGATAGGTACTTTATAGTTGAACACTTGAGACTTGGACTTCTTCTACGCCAGCCTGTTTCTGATGAGGGGATGACGTATTTGATAGTGAAGATGTCCCTATCAGGGTAGCAAAGAAATTTGGCTCTGATATCTTTTTATTGTGCCAGCTTTTCTGGCAGACAGTGGCAACTTGATGAGCATGGATTTGTAATAGACTGTTCATTCATTCAGAAATCACTAATTGTCCGGCACATACCATATGCAGTTACCATGCTTGGTGCTGCTGATGCTAAAGCAGACAGTTTTTGTTCTTACAGAGTTTATGTATTATATTTATGGCTGTGTTGTTACCTGCTCATATGAGCAGTATCTAAGAAATTTACCATGTTGTGTAACAAGTGACTGCTGTTAGAGGTGTGTGTGTATGGCACTGTGATGTACAGACTCCCAGAAATGTTTGGCTTAAAAGATAATTTAAAGCCTAGGTTAGCAAACTTAATTGATTGTTGGAATATTCTAGGAAGCTTAAACAATTTTAGATTTCCTGGGTGTCATTCCTGAAGATTTTTTTTTTTTTTTTTGAGACAGAGTCTTACTCAGTCGCCCTGGGGTTGAGTGCTGTGTCTTTATAGCTCACAGAAACCTCAAACTCCTGGGCTTAAGTGACCCTCGTGCCTCAGTCTCCCAGGTAGCTGGGATTACAGGCACCCGTCAAAACAGTAGGCTAATTTTAGAGAAGGAGGTCTCGCTCTTGCTTAGGCTGGTCTTGAACTCCTGGGCTCAAGCAATCTCAGCCTCCCATAGTACTAGGATTACAGGCGCAAGCCACCACGCCTGGCATCCTAGAGATTTTTATTAGTATATGTGTTTTTGAAAAATTGCTTTAAAATTGAAGTTTGTTTTTAAAATAGTTTTAAATTCACTGAAGTAATTAATGATTTAAAATAAATTTGTTGTTACTTTTGAAAAGTAAATTGCATTTTTAAATATAAATCCAGATTTTTATCTATAAGATTCATTTTGTTTGAGAGAGTCTCTGTCACCCTGGGTAGAGTGCTATGGTGTTCTAGCTAACAGCAGCTTTAAACTCTTGGTTTCTAGTGATTCTCTTGCCTCAGCTTTGGGTGTAGCTGGGACCATAGGAGCCCACCACAACACTGGCTAGTTTTTCTATTTTTAGTAGAAACGGGGTCTCATTCTTGCTCTGGCTGGTCTCGAACTCTTGAGCTCAGGCAAGCCACCCAATTCAGACTCCCAGAGTGCTGGGATTACTGTGAGAGCTATCGTGCCTGGCCTGTAGGATTTATTTTAAATGTTTATCTCCATCTTAGGGGTGGTTGGTGTATAGCATCATATTGTTATGCTTTGATTACAGTGTTATAAATTAAATTTTTTTCCAATTAGGGTCTCATTAAAAAGTAGATTTATAGGGTGGTGCCTGTGGCTCAAAGGAGTAAGGCGCTGGTCCCATATACCAGAGGTGATGGGTTCAAACCCAGCCCCGGCCAAAAAGTGCTTAAAAAAAAAAAAAAAAAATTTATAAAATTTGGTTTATGTTACATTTAAGTACTGCTTCTCTCCTATAGCCCATCTCCCTATTACATGTAATATTACTAATAAAAATGACATAATTTAGAAAAATAAAAACAAAAAAAGAAAAAAAGCATAATTTGATGAAGTACCGTATCCTAGTTTATAGTTTAAAACAGAAAATGTTAAGCATCAAAATATTTGGATGCCTTATAAATTTTCTGTGTTGATTAAAATTAGGACTAGAAAAAATTTGAGAGTTTTAATGTGAGTATATACATATACAAATATAAAGGTATAGGCATAGCTGTGTATTTTAATTATGATTTTAAGCAATGGAGGAGAAAGTTTGGGAACTTTTTCAGGCTATCATTTTATAAATTAGATTTTTTAGAGTTTTGAATGAAACCCAGAAAATTAAGTCTTCATTATAGGTGGGTGTTTTACATGCTTTAGAAATGTAATCACCTATGTGCCCTAATAAACATTTATTAAGTAGTACGATGGAAAAAACTAGGTGTTTGTTTGGGTGTTCACAACTACTTAATGTGGAAAAAAATAAGGATTGTTAAATGAGAAGGTTGACAAAATGCCCAAACCCTTACTTTGAAATGGCATTGGGTAATTTCACAGCTATTAGGCTGACTCTTTGGCTACTTGGTTGAGGTCTAGAGTAGTGGAGAGTTTTGTGACATGAAAAATATGAAATATTTATTTAATATGGACTTACATTCTTAGAAGCACAACTGAGGGTTTTGTTTTAAATTCATAGGGAGAATGATGAATCAGTGAAAGAAGAGAAGTCTGACTTAAAAGAAAAATCTACAGGAAATAAGAAGGCCAATAGATTTCATCCTTATTCAAAAGACAAGAATTCAGGCACTGGAGAAAAGAAGGGTCCAAATCGTAACAGAGTTTTCATTAGCAATATCCCATATGACATGAAATGGCAAGCTATTAAAGATCTAATGAGAGAAAAAGGTAACTATTTCTGAAATAAACCACTGTTGGATAATCTTCATATAGAAAGGGGAGAGCAACTAAGCAGACTTTTTTATTCCTCTGAGCCACACAGACTCAAAAAATTTATTTTTATTTCTTGACTTGTGAATTAATCTTTTCCTCTTCTTTCATTTGACACAACTTCATTACAAGGTAGTATGGATAAATGAAGTATTTTTCTTTTTGCCATTTTAGTGGGATAGTAGTGAGCCAGCATATGCATGCCACCAAGAATTTTGTTAACGTGATTGCTTTGTCTAGTTGAAGTTTTTATAGATTTTTAAAGGACTATTGCATTAGTTAAGCAATAAATTTAGTGTGTTAAAGTATGACTAATAAGGCCTGATTATTTTTTTTTCCAAAAGCTGTTTTGTTATTATCTTGGTGGAGTCTGGAATCTGGCTGTGGAATTTATTTTGTTTGCATTGTCATGACTGCCATGATGCTGTCTTTGCAGTTCTATATTAAAATTGCATTACTGCTGTTGCAATTTTGTTCTCGAATAATCAGAAAACCTTCATCTTATATACATGGTTGGTTTTGGGGAAAAATAATTTTAATATTTGATCTTGTAAAAGTTAGTTTTGTTATCTCTTGAAAAATTGAGTTTCAACAGTCCTGAAAATTATGTACTTGGCTTTGAGGCTGATCTCTTCTAATCAATTTTTTAAAATTTGCATTGGTGTATCTGTTGTAAGGTGACAACTATTTGATTGGTTTTATTCATTGACTTTATTTAGAAAGTGTGTGGCTTGCTGTGAAGCATGACTTGTAAATTTAGTTTACTGATGGCAAAATTGATTGAAGACATTCAGGTAGAAAGTCACCTTAAAACAGCTGTGGTGTGTAGGCTGACCAAAGTTATTTGCAAAGTGCTTAATGTTGATGTTTTCTAATATGATAGGCTAAGGGACCATTTGTATGTATATGTGTTATTTGTTCACCAACTATATCATGCTGGCCAAAATATGATCTGTAGTATGAATTAGGTTAATATGGTTGTTAGCTTTTCTTAGAGAATGTGGAAGATGTACATTTCTGAAAATTAGTTAAATTTACCTAGCTATTGATAGGAGGTATGTTGGTCTGGTTTTGATTGTTGGTGAATAATAGGTGCTTCTTTGTAGAGTTGTGCACAGGTGTGCAGTAAAGCAAGATATTGGTGTTTAAATGTATTGTTTCTTGGTATCTTCCTTTTGTATGTCTTATGTAGTTGGTGAGGTTACATACGTGGAGCTCTTTAAGGATGCGGAAGGAAAATCAAGGGTAAGTGCTGTGGGCAATAATCTGCTTGAGGTTTAAAAGTTCCTCAGCAGTTTACTTTTTGTATAATACTTGTACCAGTTTCTGGAAACTTAAGTTTCATTTTGTTTTACTTTTTTATGCAAGATTTGAGGCTTTATCCTAGCAAGTCTGACAACTTATACAAACCAAACTAGCTGCCTGGAAGGGATGGGTTTTGTAAATGCTCGTAAAGGGCATTCACTTTTCTAATGCACTAAGGTAATGCTTCTTTTTAGCTAAAAAAGATTTTAATATAGGGTTTTGTTGTATTTTGATGTCTTCAAGGATATTTTAAAAGTCACTAGGTTGATACTATTCCCTAAGAGTTTTTTGAGAGGCCTATAGCTTAAAGGTGTTAATTAGAATGTATATTTGAAACTTTTACTGAAAAGTTTAGTGTGGGAGCCTACAGGACTACATAAGAGGCAGTGCTTTGACCAATTGGTATGAATGACATTTCTGATTAAACTGACATCAAAGGAATTGGTTGATAGTAGATTTTGATTTTTAGCAACAAGAATACAATATACTGAAGAGTACAATGGAAAGCTATTAATAAGGCTTAATTATATCAGCAAAAATTAGGTACATAAGAAAAACTTCGTCATCACATTCAAATGGCGTATAGAACAGTGATTGTAAGGAATTATGTTTTAAAATGATTCTACAAATTAATTCTTTACCATAGATAACTTTTACATTACTTAACTGGGTGCTGTTAAAATTATGTACAGCCAGTTTTACTCTAATAGAGCACTTTGTTAGAAATGAAATTAATTAATATTTATTTGCTATTTTGATTTTAATAGAGTTGAAAAACATTCTACACAATACATTTTTTGAAATATTTGTTACTCTGTGAGGATAGGTATGTTGGAGCTTTCAGTTATTTTCTTGAATTAAATTGAATTCGTGCAGTGACATTAGTTTTAACCTAAAAATCATCTAAAAGTAAAATTCTACTCCAAGCTTGTTACATCTTATGTTCTAATGTCTTAGATTTAAAAATTTATAGAAAATTTGTGGTCACTTGCCTGTTATGTTCTGGAGGTGTTAAAGATGAAAAGTCATTGTATTGTGTTACTACATTTAAAGATTTAAATGTTAGAATCTATCATTACCTTCATCTACTGATCTAAAGCTTTTTTTTTCTTTTGCATAATTTGAAAAATCTACCTGGATATAGGGTTGTGGGTAAGAAATTTTTTCTATAAGTATCTTAAGTCAAATTAAACTTCTAATTGCAAAAAAAATTAATACATAAACATTTCCTATAAATTTTTCTTCTATTAAGTGTGGTTGAATTCAAAGATGAAGAATTTGTAAAGAAAGCACTAGAAACCATGAACAAATATGATCTTAGTGGAAGACCCCTGAATATTAAAGAGGTAAGATTTCTTATATTTAAAAACATAAATTTAAACATTTGACAATAAAGACATTCTTTCTTTGGATTTTCGTTTTTGGTAATGTATTTGTGTGAACTATAGCTTTTAAAAATGTTTATGAAGCATTATATACTGGTGATAGTTTTACTTGTACATGATTGTGTGTTTGCCCTTAAGCAGTTAGTTGTCTTATATATTTGATCTATTTCAAGTTGTTATGAACAATGCTAGTGATCACCTCGGCCTTCAGCAGGTCTTAACCGTTTTGTTGGTGGAGGGTCTTGCTTTGATGTTGTTGGCTACTAACTGATCATGGAGGTGGCTGCTGAAGGCTGGGGTGGCTATGGTAATTTCTTAAAGTAAGAGAGTGATAAAGTTTGTTGCATTGATTGACTCTTCCTTAGAGGAAATATCTCTCTGTACTGTGTAATGCTGCTTGACCCACAGTAGAACTTCTAGCAGTCCTCTCCAACCCTGATGCTACTTTATCAACAAAGGTTGATAATGTAATATTCTAAATCCTTTGTTGTCACTTTAATGTTCTTTGCATTTTCACCAGGTATAGATTATATCCCCAGAAACTTTCTTTGTTTATCTGTAAGAAGCAACTCCTCATCTGTTTGTTTTATCATGTGATTGCAGCAATTTAATCATATCTTGGGCTCCACTTCTAATTTTACTTCTCTTGCTATTTCTACCACATCTGTATTTATGTCCTCTACTGAAGTCTTGAACTTGTCACAGTCATCCACGAGGACTGGAATAAACTTCTTCTAAACCAGTGGTTCTCAACCTTCCTAATGCCGCGAACCTTTAATACAGTGTAAAGGGGTCGCGACCCAGAGGTTGAGAACCGCCGTTCTAAACCATTGATGTTGATATTTTGACTTCCTCCTGTGAATCATGAATGTTCTTAAATGTCCTCTGGAATAGCAAATCTTTTCTAAAAGGTTTATAGTTGACTTTGCCCAGGTCCGTCAGAGGAAATCACTGTGATAGCTATAGCGTTATGAAATAAATATATTTCTTAAATAAGACCTCAAAGTCAAAATTACTTCATGATTCATTGTAGCAGAATGGATGTTGTTTGATGGGTATGAAAACAACATTTGTTTCCTTGTATGTCTCCATTATAGCTCTTAGGTGAGATGACTAGGTTAGGTACATTGGCAATAGGCTATAACATTTGTTTTTTTTTTTTTGGAGACAGAGTCTCACTATGTTGCCATCAGTATACTGATTACTGTAGCATCACAGCTCACAGCAACCTCAAACTCTTGGGCTTAAGTGATTCTCTTGCCTCAGCCTCCCAAGTAGCTGGGACTATAGGCTCCTGCCACAACACCCGGCTATTTGTTTGTTGTAGTCATCATTGTTGTTTAGCAGGCCCGGGCTGGGTTCAAACCCGCTAGTCCTGGTGTATGTGGCCAGCACCCTAGCCGCTGAGCTACAGGCACCGAGCTGGCTTTAATATTTTAAAAGGATTTTTTTTTTCCTTTGCAGCAGGTCTCAACAGTGAACTTAAACTATTTAATAAACCATTCTGTAAACAGATGTACTATTATCCAAGCTTTGTTGTTCCATTTATAGGGTAATTCTGAAGCCCTAGGATTATCAGAATGTTAAATGAGCATTGGCTTCAACTTAAAGTCACCAGCTGCATCGACCCTTACCAAAAGAGTCACCTGCCCTTTGAAGCTTTGAAACTGGACATGGACTTCTCTTTAGCTATGAAAGTCCTAGATGGCATCTTCTTACCCTAGAAGACTGCTGCAGTTTCATCTTCACTGAAAACTTGTTTAGTGTTGCCACCCTCATCAGTGATCTTTAACTAGATCTTCTGGACCACTTACTGCAGCTTCTCCATCAGCACTTACTATTTCACTTTGCATTTTTATGTTATGGAGATGGCTTTTCTCCTTAAACCTCATGAACTAACCTCTGCTAGCTTCACATTTTTCTTCTTGAGCTTTTTCACCTCTCTCAGCCTTTGTAGAATTGAGTAGAGTTAGGGCCTTGCTCTGGATTAGGCTTTGATTAAGAAAATGTTGTGGCTGATTTAATCTATATAGACTACTAAAACTGTCTCCAAATCAGTAATATGGCCTTTTTGCTTTTTTATTGTGCATCTGTTCACTAGAGTACCACTTTTAATTTCTTCAAGAACTTTTCCTTTGCATTCACAACATGATTAACTATTTGATGTAGGAGGCCTAGCTTTTGACCTATCATGGCTTTCAACATGTTTCCTCACTAAGCTTTGATCTTTTCTATCATTTGATTTGAAGTGAGAGACATGAGACTCTTCTGTTCACTGGAACACTCAGAAGTCATTGTAGAGATATTGATTGGCTTCATTTCAATATTATATCTTAGGAAATAGGGAGGCTTGAGAAGAGGGAGAGAGACAGAGGAATGGCTGGTCAGAACATGTAAAGTGTTTATCAGTTAAGTTCATTGTTTTGTATGGGCATTATTGGTGGTGCCCCAAAACAGTTAAAACATCAGTGGTCATGATCTGAAGTTACCATAACATTTAATAGTAATGAAACAGTTTGAGATTTTGCACCAATTACCAGAATAGCACAAAGACACAAAGTGAGCACTTGCTATTGGAAAAATGGCTCCAAAAGACTTGGCTTGACTTAGGGTTGACACAAACCTTTAATTTGTAAAAAAACTGCAGCATCTGTGAAGCACAGTATTATAAAGTACAATAAAGTATGTCTTTATTTACCTTACAGAGTTTTTATGAGGATTAAATGAAATACATCGTAAAGCGTGCAGGCACTGACATCAGAGAATCTGTGTAACTCAGAGCAAATCACACTCACTTAACCTCTGTTTCCTTACAGCTAAAATGGGAATAATAGAAACTACCTAATAGTGCTATAAGGACTCAAAGAGTTAATATATGTACAGCATTTAATTAATGTTAGCTATTTATTATACTTACTGTATGAAGCATTTAGCATGGATATAAAAATATTTTAACTAAGTAATAAATGTTAGCAGTAATAGTAATGATTGTTGTTAATCTGGCCAGGTGTTCTTGGTGTCTTGTTTCTGAGTGTGAAATGGTAATAGCTTGACATTAAAGTCCATGGTACAGCACATATACATGTATCCCTAATCCCTTTATTTTAGTTAGCATCCAAATTCTTCTAATCCTATTTGAGCCTGGGATTATTATTATTTTTTAAAATTTTTGATAGGGACATGGAGAATTGATAGAAAAAGTTTAGACTGATGTGGTTTGTGACAACAATTTATTTGTGGTTTTTATGTATAAGCTAGGATGCTTCAGAAATATATTGGTGTCCTGAATAATTTCTCTTAAATTATAATCCTCAGAATGATTATAATCTTCAGAATGATTATTTTTAGTATTATAATTTTCTATTTCCTATTCCTTGTTAAAGGACAAGTATTACAGATTCTCAGTATCCTTTTTTTTAAATTGGAAAAAAAGTTTATTGGCTATTAAAGGCTAAGGTCATACTATTCTTTTAATTTTGGCACATTGTAGACCTTCAGTAATACTTCAGAGGCCCTAGAATAGAGTTATATGATCCAAATTGATATAGAATGTCTCCATTTTCAACTTTTTAAAGAGATGAAGTGGTCAGATTGGGTTGGCTAAATGATGAGGAATTTATTCAATTCACTTTTTTATGTTAACATTACTATAGGCAGTCTCTTTCCTGGGATTTATAATTGGGTGATTGGGGTGAATGCTTAGAATTTCTACTGAGATGAAAATCCAGGGAAAGTATACTTTCAACGTTCCTTAATAAATTTTGAGCATTACGGTTTTTCATTTAATTAAATGGGGATTAGCAGCAGTTGTAAATGTATGATAGACCTTCTAAAATCAATAGCAGTCAGTGGCTGTCAGGCTGACTGCAAGGGAACAGAGGAATGAGAGTCATGTTACCTGGTAGGTGATTTGTTTTACATATATTTTATTTTATATATGTATGCACGTGTTATGTGTGTATATATATGTTTGTCACATAAAAGACAAAACATAGCAATGTGTTTTATTAATGCAATAAACACAGACAGCCTAAATATCTTTTAATAGTTAAGAAGCATCTTCTCTGCAGTGTTGTCCTCCTTCCCCATAAGATAACTACTGTCTTAACTTTTGCATTTGTACAAGCTTTTGAATCCTTAGACCTGAAGAATTTATTTATTTAAATATTTCATGGCATTTTTTGATAACATGTCTTTACTTTTGTAATCCTTTTTATTCCTTCTTATGAAGACATTGGCAGACAAATTAACTTCATTCTTGCTTTCACCTTTTCACCTTTTATGCTCCAGAAAATAGCCATCCTAGAGAATTCGTAAAGTCATCCCTCTTTCTTGTCATTATTACTGTATTCCTGGACTGAGGCCAGTGGAGTAGAGTTTATGGTCATCGTTAGCATAGTTTTTAGTAGTGCAGTTGATAGTCTATCATTGTAAACACATCATTTATGTGATTTTTTACTTATTTTGTTTTTTTGCATTCCATATAGTGGCGTGAATGAGAAGTACCTTTAAACTTGCTTTTTTTGGTTTTGTTTAAAGGTAGAGTATTTCTCTTACAAAATTAATGAACTTAACAAAAAACAGTGTTTAGTATCATTCCTTATTTGGACACTTGGCCTTCCTTTATCTCTTCTTTGCTCCCATCTCAGATCATAATCATTGTTGAGGAAGGTAAAAGGTTGGAAGATAGATAATAGTTCAGGAATGAAATTTATAGATTTTAATAGGTCTCCCTCTACTCTATGTTTATGGATTTTATAAGAGTCTGTTTCATTATTGAGAAGCTTTGAATTAGTCTGAATTTGGGCAGTGGGCATTCAGTGGTAAGAATTCACCATTTCTACATTTTGGAAAGAAAAGGGTCACAGTGAGTACTTTGCTCCTCTTTGAGTTGTGGGTATGTATCATATGCTTGTCTAACGTGTGGGCAAAAGTAAACTAATTTCAAGTTTTTAAGTGACTTTAGTGATTGGAAAGAGGTACTTACGTGACATCTTTGGAGACTGAAATCTTTTGTCTATCCACAGGTTTTTATGGGACTCAATTCTCTGGATGAGGAAAAAGCTCATTCTTCAAGAGGGTCAATAATTTGAGCAAAATGGGATAGCTACTGTATAATTTGAAGTTATTATTTATTTTATATAGATGTACTAATACATTTAGTGGCACTTAACATTCAATGTGTGTTATAGGATCCTGATGGAGAAAATGCTCGTAGGGCATTGCAACGAACAGGAGGCTCATTTCCAGGAGGACATGTCCCTGATATGGGATCAGGGTTGATGAATTTACCACCTTCCATTCTCAATAATCCAAATATTCCTCCAGAGGTTATCAGTAATTTGCAGGCTGGTAGACTTGGTTCCACAATTTTTGTTGCTAATGTAAGTTTAAGCTTTAGTTTAAAATTTTATCATTCAGATACTTAGTTCTAATCATTAGAAAATTTAATTAGATGAATGAGTTACAGATTTACAGAACATTTTGTTTATTTTTATCTAAAGTGAAACAATAATTATTATAAACTCAAATCTAATTTCAGTCTGTATATATAAGGTTAGAGTTTAAGTACAGCTGTTTGGATTTGCATGCAGAGAACTGTGGAATTTATACACATTTACTTTAATATGTATTTTGGTGCACATTAATAAATGGATTTCCTTATTACAGACTTGATATTTGTGAATGTGCATATCATAGTTGGTTTGTCATGTGTTCTAAATTTTTGAAAGCCAGTGAAATTAACGCTTTTTAAGATCTGAATTTCTCTTGGTAAAAATAGATATGCAAGTTTCAAATGTATAAAACAGGTTTAAGCACCTGAGATGACTTGGGAAATTAAAAAAATTATAAGGATGAGGAACCACATAGTAGATGTAGCTTAGCTGATTTTAAACAAGATGTTTATTTGAAACTTAGTGATATATTATTAAACAAGAATTATAGTGATTTATAGTTCTGAGGGGTTAAGAAAAAGATTGTTTTGTATTTATAAGTGGGGAGAGGAATTTATGAGGTTTGTAACTTCATATAATTTTATGTTAAGCTTGACTTCAAAGTTGGTTGGAAGAAGCTAAAGGAAGTGTTCAGCATTGCTGGAACTGTAAAGCGGGCAGATATTAAAGAAGACAAAGATGGCAAGAGCAGAGGAATGGGCACTGTCACTTTTGAGCAAGCAATTGAAGCAGTTCAAGCAATTTGTATCCTGATTTACGTTTTAGCATTATTTATGAAGTTGGAGAAGGTTGATACTGTCTTGTGTGGATAATAGAATTTTAAGGTTGTCTGGCTTAGGAATGTGTTAGACTTTAATCTCCAGCGTGTAAAACCTTTACTATGTCCAAGTACTAAAGTCAGTCTTAAACTTTGAATTAGCCATACTGTACAAGGATGGTATGAAGTTGTTTTTCTACTTTCTTCCTATGACAACTAATCATATGTATAGCATGCTTTTGACAGTTATATAATATATTATACATTAATGCAATTGTTTTAAATAAAACACTGTTAATTTTCTTTTTTCAGTGATTGAATTAAATGAATATATTTTATCTATGCAATAAAACTACAAAGCAAAGAACTAAAGTTTTTTTTGAGTATGTAGAAGTGGCTAATACAACATATTGAAGATGTTAATTAAAAATATTAGGGATAGTTAGACTTTAAGATTATTAAAAATTAGTTTGTGTTCAAGTATAAGTTTGTAGTTAACTTAATGGCCTTTCCTTGACTGAACCAATAGCTATGTTCAATGGACAGTTTTTATTTGATAGACCTATGCATGTGAAAATGGTGAGTTTATCAGCCCTTCAATCACTTCAAATCTTTTATCTGCTGTCTACATTCCAGTTCTTTTTGGTAATATGCTAACCATATGATAAATTTTTTTTGTAATTAGGATGATAAATCTGTTCCTCATGAAGAGTACCGTTCACATGACAGTAAAACACCACAGCTACCACGTAAGTAAAAGCTATTATTAGAAACAACATAGACCATTTTTTTTTTAGTTTTATTATATGTTAAAGAAACATTTTATTTTTTATTTTATTTTATTTTTTTTTAATTAATTAATTAATTTATTTATTGTGGAGAAGGGGCGGGGAAAGAAGGCGGGAGAAGAGGTGCGTGACAGGGTTGGGCCAGTGGCATGGTACCACATTGGCTGTATCTAGGTAGAGGCAGTTTCAGGCCGGGCCTTGCTGAGTCGTCGCTACGCGGAAGTAGCTTGATGGATCTACTTCTAGTCAGGCTCGGGAAGTTGCACTAGGCCTCAGGCACATGGCAGGGCACAACAATTCCCTCTTTTGTTTTTTGTATGGCGGAAAAACATAGCCCCTGTCTTAGGTTGCCTGCTCTTGCAGTTTCAGTCTTACCCATCATGGGGATACAAACATCAATGGTTTGGTCCCTGTCTTAGGTTGACTGAATGCTGAGTGATCTTACCCGTCTTTGGGTACTATGAATGTAATCCACCATGCAGCCTCTCTATATCTTGTCTTAGGTTGTCCCAGTTTTGGGAATCTTACCCATCATTGGTGCTATGGAGGGCGGTGAAGAATAATAGTTAGTTTCTTGGTTAATGAGCCAGTGATATCAGATCTCAACCTGATTTAACTGCCTCTAAACTTTTTTAAGGATACAGGGCCCAAAGGTGAAGGTTAAATCAGGGTAGCAGGGGAAGAAGGTAGGGTAAAAAACCATGTAGGCCCGTCCACAGGAGATTTTCTAAAATTTCTTTTCTTCTCTTTTCTAGATCTTCTCGGAGTGTTTTGATCTTGTTTTGCATGATCTCAGATCTGTTGGCATAAAAGTAGTACTTCTCCTGCAAAAATAAACAGATGCCTCCCTTTTTGGCAGTTAATAGGTCTAATTCCCTTCTTGTTGGGGCAAGTATTTAAAGTTTCTTGCCAAATGGGTTTTTTTCTCTCTCTTTTTTTTTTATTGTTAAATCATAGCTGTGTACATTAGTGCAATCACCTGTACACTTTCTAACATGCACCATAGATGTGGCCCCACTCATTTCCCTCCCTCCACCAAAACCTCCCCCCTCCCTTCCCCTTCCTTGGCCCTTTCCCCTTAGTCTTGTGGTATATTTGGGTTATAACCTTCATGTGAAAGCTATAATTTAGCTTCATACTAGGGCTGAGTACATTGGATACTTTGTCTTCCATTCCTGAGATACTTTGCTAAGAAGAATATGTTCCAGCTCCATCCATGTAAACATGAAAGAGGTATAGTCTCCATCTTTCTTTAAGGCTGCATAGTATTCCATGGTATACATGTACCACAGTTTGCTAGTCCATTCGTGGGTCGATGGGCACTTGGGCTTCTTCCATGACTTAGCAATTATGAATTGGGCTGCAATAAACATTCTGG
>CAUYPK010028272.1:0-16420 GCA_963574355.1 Loris lydekkerianus | reverse complement strand
ACATTTTAAAAAATTATATTTCTGAGAATAAAGTTTATTGTAATATTTGTTAAGGATTTTTTGAATTTCTGAGGGGTCCATTGTTATTTTGTCTTTACCATTTCTGATTGATGAAATTAGAGATTTTACTCTTTTTTTCCTGGTTAGGTTAGCCAAAGGTTTATCTATTTTATTGACCTTTTCAAAAAACCAACTTTTGGATTTATTTATCTGTTGTATAATCTTTTTGTTTTCAATTTCATTTAATTCTGCTCTAATTTTGGTTGTTTCTTTTCTTCTGCTGGGTTTGGGTTTGGAATGTTCTTCCTTTTCCAGTTGCTTGAGATGTCCCATTAAGTTATTAACTTTCTCTCTTTCCATTCTCTTGAGGAAGGTTTGCAGAGCTATAAATTTCCCTATTAGGACTGCCTTTGTGGTAGCACAGAGGTTCTGATAATTCATGTCTGCATTATCATTTTTTCCAAAATTTTATAATTTCCTTCTTAATCTTGTCTCTGACCCAGCTATCATTCAGCATAAGGTTATTTAGCTTCCATGTTTTTGTATGAGTATGCAGATTCCTGTTGTTAATGAGTTCAACTTTTTATTCCATGATGATCTGAGAAGATGCAAAGAATATTTTCTATTCTTTTAAAATTGCTGAGGTTGAACTTGTGACGTAAGATGTGATCGATTTTGGAGTATGTTCCGTGGGCTGATGAGAAGAATGTGTATTCAGTTTGTTATGATGAAATGTTTTGTAGATGTCTGATAAATCCAAATGTTGAATGATCAATTTTAAATCTAAAATTTCTTTGCTTAGCTTCTCTTTGGAGGATCTATCCAACACTGCCAAAGGAGTGTTGAAATCTCCAACTATTATGGAGCTAGAGGAAATCAAGTTGCTCATGTCTGTTAGAGTCTCTCTTATAAATTGAGGTGCATTCTGGTTGGGTGCATAAATATTAATAATTGAAATCTCATCATATTGAGTCTTACCCTTAAAATATGAAGTGACTATTCTTATCCTTTCTTACTTTTGTTGGTTTAAAGCCTATTGTATCTGTAATAAAATTGCAACACTTTCTTTTTTCTGCTTTCCATTTGCCTGGAATATAGATGACCATCCCTTCATCCTGAGTCTATGTTTATCTCTTAAGGTAAAATGAGATTCTTGTATGTATTGGATGTCTGGCTTGAGTTTTTGTATCCAATCAGCCAAACTGTGACAATTTAAGCCATTCACGGCCAACCTGACAATTTAAGCCATTCACGTTAATTGAGAATGTTGATAAGCCTCGTTGAATTTTGGGTATTGAGTTTTTCAAAAGTCCAGTGGACATTTTTAATCCTTTCACCACTGTGGAAGTTGGAATTTGATCAAAAGTTTCTAAGTGAGTTTACTTTTGTGGTGGAGGATTGTGCTGAGTGAGTTTACTTTTGTGGTGGAGGATTGCGTATATTCTTCTTAGCAAAGTATCTCAAGAATGGAAGAAAAGGTATCCAATGTACTCAGCCCTACTATGAAACTAATGTATAGCTTCCATATGAAAGCTATAAACCAATTATAGCCCAGGAATATGGGGAAATGGGAAAGGGTGGGGAAGGGAGGGGGGAGGATGGATGGAGGAAGAGTAATTGGTGGGACCACACCTACAGTGCATCTTACAAGGATATATGTGAAACTTACTAAATGTAGAATATAAATGTCTCAAATCAATAACTAAGAAAATGCCATGAAGGCTAAGTTGACCAGTTTGATGAAAAGATTTCAAATCATATGTAAAACCAGCTCACTGTACCACATGACTGCATTAATGTACACAACTATGATTTAATAATAAAAAAAACAATGTCATTGACTAAATTAACAGAATGAAAAAGAAAAAAATGATATGATCATTTCAATAGATGTAGATAAAGCATTTTACAAAGTTCAACATTCATTCCTGATAAAAACTTTCAGAAAGCTAGGAATATAATATAACCTCCATAACTTGGTAAAGGACATTTATAAAAAACCACAGGTAATATCATAGGTTCTGATAAAAATTGAATGTTTCTCTCTTATCAGGACAAGGATATCCACTCTCACTATTTCTACTTGATTATTTTATTTAGCTAGTTTTACTGCACTACTAGAACTAAGAAGTCTGTTTAGCAAAGGTTCAGGATCCAGGAGCAATAAACAAAAATCAATTGTATTTCTCTGTACTAACAAAGAACAATTGGAAATTGAAAAAACATACCATTTTTAATATCACAAAAACCTCAAAATACTTAGGGAAAAATCTGACAAAAGATGTGCTAGCCTTGTATACTGAAATCTGTAAGATGGGGAAATTAAGAAATAAATAAATGGATGGATATTGTGTATTTATACATCAAAAGACTCAAAATAGTTAAGATGTCAGTTCTCTTCAATTTTATAAATTTAACACCATTTCATTTAAAATCACAGCAGTTTTTTTTTTTATTAAGTTAGTAAAAAAAATTCTAAAATTTACGTTAAAATTTTACCTGGAACAGCCAAGACAATTTTGAAAAAGTTCAAAGTTGGGGAAATAAATCTATAGTAATCACAAGAGTATGATAATGGCAGAGAGATAGATGTCATTAGAACAGAATGGAGCATCCAGAAATATACCCACATAAAAATGGTCAATTGATTTTTCACAAAGATTACTAAACAATTCAGTGGTGTAAAGTACAATCCTTCTAACAAATGGTACTGAATTACATGCAAAATAATGAATAAATAAAATAAAAAGAAAAAAATTAATTTTGACCTTTAGCTAATGCCATATTATTGAAAATTAAAGCCAGATGAATCATAGATCTAAATGAAAGTGGTAAAACTCTGAAACCTCTAGAAAAAAAAAAAAAAAAAGAAAAGAAAAGAAAATATCATAATGGCTTTGAGTTTGGGTAAAGATTTTTTAAAGAGAAAAATCAACAAATTATATTTCATCAAAATTAAAATCTTTTATTCCTCCGAAAACATTGATAAAAGTAAAAATAAAAGCCAGTAACATATTTCTACATCCCAATAGTGAACAATGTGAATAAAAAACCAATTCCATTTATAATAGCTACAAATAAAATACCTGGGAATAAACTTAACCAAAGAAGTGAAGGAGCTCTCTGATAAAAACCATAAAACACTGATGAATGAAATAGGACTCACAAAAGTTGGAAAGATATTCCATGTTTAGGGATTGGAAAAATCAATATTAAAATGTCCATTCTACCCAGTCTACAGATTTAATGGAATGCTTCTCAAAATACCAATGATAGTTGGTATTTTTCTAGAAATAGAAAAAACAATTTGGGTGTGCCTATGGCTCAAAGGAGTAGGGTGCTGGCCCCATACACTGGAGGTGGTGGGTTCAAACTTGGCCCTGGCCAAAAAACAAACAAACAAACAACAACAACAAAAAAAAAACTTTAAAAAAAGAAATAGAAAAAACAATCCTGAAATTTATATGAAACCACAGCAGACCCAGAACGGGTCACACTCATATGAATGGCAAAACATAACTATAGTCCAGAAAGTAGAAGGGAAGAGGAGAGAGAGGGGAGGGGAGGGGGGATACGGGAGGCGGGAGAGTATTTAGGGGCACCTCACCTAATGTGCATGATGCAATTGTACATTTCAAAACTATTAAGAAATGAGTATAATTGTGATGGATGTGTTACTTATTTCAATGTAAGCATTTCACATTGTACCTCAAAGCAGTAGCCTGAACCCCATAAATGCATCAATGTACAAAGTTGTGATTTAATAAAAAATAAAAAAAATTAGAAAATACATAAGAGAAAGGATAGTCTCCTCTATAAATGGTGCTGGGAAAATTAAAAATCCACATGCAAAAGAATGAAATCACCATATTCCTGTATCTCTCACCATGTACAAAAATAAAATCCAAATGGATTAAAGACTTAAATATAAACTCTGAAAGTATGAAACTAATAGAAGAAAATCTGGGAGAAACATTTCAGGACATTGGTCAGGACAAGGTCTTTTGGATAAGACCTCAAAGGAACAAATAGCCAAAGCAAAAATGGGCAAATGGGATCACATTGAGCTGAAAAGCAATGTGTCTGTAGAGACAACCTGTAGAATAGGAGAAAATATTTTCTAGCTACCCATCTGACAAGAGATTACTAACCAGAGAATATACGAAGCTTCAAACAATTCAATAGGAAATAAAAAGCAATAACCCAATAAAAAATAGGCAAAAGATCTTAAGAGACATTTTTCAAAAGTAGACATAAAATGGCCAACAGGTATATAAAACAATGCTCAACACCACTAATCATCATAGAAATACAAATTAAAACTACAATGAGATATTATCTCACCCCAGTTAAAATGGCTTTTAGTAAAAGACAAATGACAATGAATGCTGGTGAGTGTGTAGAGACAGGGCAGCTCAAGTGCATTGTTGGTGGCAATGTAAATTTGTGCAACCACCAGGGAGAACAGTAGGGAGGTTTCTCAAAAAATTGGCAACAAAAGGAGAGCAAAGGTCTGAAAATGTATGATGATTGAGCTTTGACAAGTTCTTTCTGAAGTTCTATGCAGGATTATTCTGATTATTTCTACCCTTAGTTACAAACACAGCTCAGAAAGTGAGTATTGAGCTGTTCTCCTTGCAGCCCTGTTACATCAGTAACAAAGAAGGGCAGAGTGGATACTGGGTAGACAGCTAGCAATGTTTATCACAGGAAGTAGACCGGAAACAAGGTGTCATGTTTGAGGTCTGTTTCCAGAATAACAGTGAGAAATGATGGAGCTGGGACTTGGGTGATAGAAGTGATGGTAGTAAAAAGTGGTCAGATTTATGATATATTTTTAAAAAGAGACAACAAGCCCTTGCTAATGGACTTGGTAGTGAGTAGTTGAAAATGATTTCCAAGTATTTATCTTGTTCTACAGGTGAAACAATAGTATCTTTTGCTGAACTAGAGAAGACTTGGGAAGGAGCAGATTTGGGAGACAAATCTAGATTTCACTCTAATTTAGGCAGAGATGTCACTATTGCCAACGTCAGAGGTGAGGTGGTTTTGGCAGACTGTTTAGCCCATCTCTTATGACAGATATATAGGGGGAAGTCTGGCTGATGGATGTGACTGTTGAACTTTTCAAGCTCCCTAATGCTTTACCTCATCCAAAGTAGCAGCAGACTGTAGCAAAGGAACCAATTGTTCACACTCTGAAGACCTTGAGTCGACTGAATTCTCTATTAACATTACAGTTTTGGTGTAACCAGGCTTTTTAAGTAAGAAACATCCTCTTGGGCTTGGGAGCAGACTTTTCTCTAAGTTAGTTGAGTCACTGAAGAAATAAAACTAATATTAATACTATGTATGAACAGAGTGCGGAATATTTATAGACACTATAGCTATAGGAAATCACTTTAAAGAGTGATGTAAGAGTGAATAACTAACATTTGAAATGGAGGAATTAAATTTTGAGTTCAATACTCTTGGATGCTGTTCTTTAATATGCTCAATCTCTTTTCTGTGTTTTCTTTATCTTGCTATTCATCTAATCTGGATAGGACTTCATTTTTCTTTCTACCTTGATCCTGTGTACTTGACTTTAAAGTTCAGCTCAAAGTTTTACAAAACCTTTATCAACTATTAGCTTGAAATTATTGCATCTTCCATCTGACTTCTTTTGATAATTGAGTACTTTAACCAAGGATCCATTTTTAAACTGATGTGCATAGCTACTTCTGTAGTACTCAATAATAAGAAAATGGGCATAAAAGAAAATGTGTATTTAAACAGATTTGAATTGAAGATAAAGCTTCTTAAGTAGAATTTGGGATTTTCTTCATCCAGAACTGTATCTTACATACTTACTACCTCTACTTTCTCTCTCTACCAGATTATTTCCTTATTTAAAAAAAGGCTTATGGAAATATTTGTGAATTTAATGGCAATGGTTTCTTACACAAGCAACCAGAAGAACAAAAAGTGAGATCACCTGACATTGTGAAAATTAAAACTTTTGTGATTCAAAGGACATCATAAAGAAAGTGAAAAGATAATGCACTAATGAAAAAAAATTTGCAAATCAGGTATCTGACAACAGACTTGTATCTAGAATGTACAAAATAACGCTTGCAGTTCAATAATAAAAAGAAAACACAATTTTAAAAATAGTCAAAGAATCTGAAAAAACATTTCTCCAAAGAAAATACATAAATGCCAATAAGGACATGAAAAGAAGCTCAATGTCATTAGCCATCAGGGAAATGTTAAAACCACAATAAAGTCAAGAGTGGTGGTTCATGCCTATACTTCTAGTGCTTTGCTAGGCTGAGGGAGGAGGATTGCTTGAAGCCAGGAATTTGAGACCAGCCTGGGCAACATAGTAAGATTCTATCTCTAAAATTTTTTCTAAAAAATTAGCCAGATGTGGGGGTGCATGCCTATTAGTATAGCTACTCAGGAGGCTGAGGTGAGAAAATTGCTTGAGCACAATATTTCAAGGATGCATTGAACAGCTAGCTATTATCAAGCCATTGTACTCCAGTCTGGGCATCAGAGTGAGATTTTGTCTCTTAAAAAAATCCAACACAATGAAATACCACATCATAGCCACTCACCCACTAAAATGGTTTTCATGAAAAAAGATAATAACAAGTGTTGCCAAAAACATACGATGAACCCTCATATATTGCTAGTGAGAGTGTAAAACAGTGCACCTTAAAAAAAAAAAAAATTTGCAATTTCCAAAATGTTTAAGCATAGAGTTTATGCTTATGATTCAGCATTTCTAATCCTAACTGTGTACACAGAAGAAATATGTCTGTAAAAAACACGTGTGTCTGAATGTTCATAGTATAGTTCAATTTTCAAAAAGGGGAAATAACATAAATGTCCACCAACTGATAAATGGATAAATAATATGTGGTACATCTATATAATGGAATATTGCTTAGCAGTAAAAAGAATTAAAGTACGTCAGTCACTATGAAAGTTTTGAGACAGACTACCTTATGGTCCATTATTTCACTTCTAAGAAACATAGTTGGCATAATTCTTTCTGATTTACCTGTGCAAGTTTCCATTTGCTCGACTTATGAGTGTTGCAGGGAGGGCTTAATTTGTTTCCATCTGTGTGGATGCGATATTTTTTGATTTTTGTGTATTTCAAAACTTTTGTGATGACCCACAGATTGATTCATGCTACAACATAGCCTTGAAAGTGTTATGTTAAATCAAAGAAGCCAGTCACAGAGACCCACATGTTGTATGATCCATTTATGAAATGTCTGGAATAGACAAGTGTATAGGAACAGAAAATAGTGTTTGCCTGGGCCGTGGAGGGTGGGTGGAGTTGTGAGGAGATTGGGAAAGTGACAGCCAAGGAGTATGGGATATTTTTTGGGGGGGACGGGTAATAAAAATGTCTTTGAATTGATTGTGAAGGGTGTAAAACTCTGTTGATACATTAAAAATTATTGAATTGCACACTTTAAAAGGGTCAATTGTATGGTATGGGAATTATATCTCAAAAAAGCTGTTTAAGAAGTCAAACTTCACTTTATTCAGATATTCTCCCTGCAGCCCCCACATTCCACTGAATGTTTCTTTGCAGAGAATGCTATGATGCACTACTCAGCCTCACGTCTTAAGGAAGGAAGGAAGGACTTACTGTCACAGCTTCTGAGGTGGTTGACTGGTGGCTCACAGTTGAGAGTCCCTCTGAGAATTGACTTCAGTTGATGAAATTGCTCCTCTAAGGTTACACCTCATCCCAACCACAGCCCACACCAAATGACCACTCAATGTGGGTGTATAAAGGCCTCAAATCAGGACATCTCTGAAGGGTCATCTTGGCTCCAGAGCTCGCCATGGGATCATTTGCACGTGTATCACAGTTAAATGATTCCCCTACTCTTTTATTGCTGTTCTTTCTAGCACTGCTCAGTGAGCCATTCCCATGCAAATCTCACCTCAGAATCTGTTTCACAGGGAGCTCAACTTAAAACACCTTACCTTGAATGACTGTGACTAAGTCTCACCATCTTTAATACAAATGATCTTCATCAGACACAGGCCTGGGGCTGAGAATGTTTGATGAACTGAATTGTTCTCTAGAGGCTGGCTGGTTTGCCATGTGGAGAATGAGTCTACTGACCGCAGGGGTTTGCCTTCCACTTGATCCGTGAAAGCAGTTATTTCCCAAGGTTCAGTCCTCTGACCTCTCTTTTCATTATGTTCTTTGGACAAACTCAACCATTTCCAAATAGATCTTACCAAATAAATCTTTCTGCTGGTGAATGCCAAATCTTTATCACAGCACTAGGCATTCGCCTGTCCTGTGTTACTCTTAACTAAGGTTGATTGTGAGTCTGTGCAGGGCCTCTGGGTTGGCTGAATTAACAGTGATAGTGAAGGGTGGAGGTGAAGCATCCCGAGTGGGCTCCTTAGATCCAAAGAACAGAGCAGAATGGAAGTAAAATACGAAAAGCACCTGAAGGCTTGTACGAAGGAGGGATAGAGAGGAAATGAAGGTATGCTGAACCAGTTACAGAACAGCTCGCTGGGACTTGGTCTTTAGGACTGAGAAGTAGTAACATTGCAATCAGAGTGGTTAGAAATTGTGGCATGAGGCTGGGCGCAGTGGCTCATGCCTGTAATCCCAGCCAGCACTCTAGGAGGCCAAGGTGAGTGGATCACCTGAGCTCAGCAGCCTGAGTAAAAGAGAGGTCCTGTCTCTAAAAATAGTCAGGCGCTGTGGCAGGCACCTGTAGTCCTGGCTATTTGGGAGACTGAGGCAAGGGGATTGCTTGAGCCCAAGAGTTTGTGGTTGCTGTGAGCTATGACGCCATGGCATTCTATGGAGGAGAGACACACTGCCACAAAAAAAAAAAAAAAAAAAAAAAAAAAAGAAAAGAAAAAATAATTGTGGCTTCAAGCTGGAACAGTTTCTGTGAAGCAGCCAGGAGTGTTTATCTCTGAAAATGTCAACTGTAGTGAACAAACTAAAACAAGACTCACTTTTGTATTTTAACTTGATGTTCCTAAATATCCATTTATCAATTATTGGCCCTACTCTTGTTCTTGTCACTCATTTTCAAGATATTTAAGAAATCCCTAACCCTTCCAAAGACATTGCTCTACATAACCAAAAAATTTCCATATCTTTGTGATCCTCAGTTTGAGAGAACTGAGTGATAGCCAATACTGCTTTATTGTGGGTTGATTTTTGGCATTCTTTAAACAGATATTTATTAAACACTTACCAGGTATCAGGAAACATTTTTCGTGCCAGGGTTGTAATAAAGAATGACATTATATACATGACCCTGAGTTTAGAGTCTATGGAGGAGATAGATGTCAATAAAACAGTTATATAAACCAGTGTAAAATTGCAACTGTGACAAGTGCTAGCTAGGTAGCAGAGATAAACAGTTCCATAAGTATTTTAATAGAAAGATTTGCGTCTAGTCAGGGATGGCAGAAAAGAGATCCTTGAGTACATAAAGATATGACGGAAGCACATGTATGATATATAATAAACAGGCCCTGGTTAGACAAGGAAAGGAGAGAAGGATGTTCTCAACAGAGGAACAGTTTGTGCAAAAAACTTTGATAGGAGGGAACCTGGAAAAATGAGGGAGTTAAATAAGAGAAGCGTGGCTAGAGCACAGGAAGCGTATGAACTGTTGTTAGGCAGCAAGGTGCCAGGGGCACATAAACTACATTAAGTTACTTTGTCTTTATTCCATAAATGCTCCTGGTGTTCCTGGCAGGAAGGTAGCAAGATTGGTGTTCATATTAAACAGATTTCAGGCTGTTGTATGACCCTGGGTTGGAGAGAGTGGTGAGAAAAGCATTTAGGGAGCTATTGTAGTTGTCCTTGTGGGAGATGAGGGTATCATGGCATTTGGTGGGCATAGTAGAGATGGAAAAGAATGGATATATTTGAAATACTTGGAGATTAAACAGGCATGGTTTTATGATGGATTCAGGGAGAGAGGAAAGTGTCAAAGATGACTCTAAGACATTTGCATTGTGCCATTGGACAAATTATGCTAATATTTTGTGGCATAGAAAACAGTGGAAATTAAATGTAGATTTCTGGGGAAGAATATTATTTAAGCTAATCTTAGACAGGCTGAGTTTAAGCCTTCCAAAAGAAGATGGCCAAGATGGCAGCTGGATATTTGAGGAACTCAGAGGAGACATTTGGGTAGCACATACAGGGGTCATTATGTTGTGGATGACAACTGTTATGCTGGTATATTTTAGCCTAGGAAGAGAGTTGCGTGAGCAAAGTAGAGAAGGGGAAAGAGGATAGGGCCTAGGACTGAGACTTAAGAACTCTTAAGTTGTAATGGGCAGGAAGAAAACAGGAAATAAATGGCTATTAAACTAGATGGAGAAACAGAACTTTCCATCAAAGAAGACAAGCACAGTTCAAGTGAGTGGTAGATAAGGCCAAGCCAGAGCACTAGTTGGAGAAAAGAAAAATGTCATTTGTATTCAGTGATATGTATGTGGTATGAATGATACTGATGGTCTAAATTAGAGCTGTTTTGTTGGAATGATGGGAGTAGGAACAAAAGAGAAAGTTGAGGAATATGTTGTGATCGAGGAAATATGTAAACTCTTTGAAGAATTTTATTCACATATGGGAAGAAAAGGATGGGGTTTCAGGTGAAGAGGAGTGACATAGGAATGAGGGATGTCTTTTCTTTTTTTGTACTGGAGGAGACAGTTTAGATTTAGCTGGGACACATCAAGAAATACAGATAGAAAGAAAAAATCTAAACTGGGACACACAGTTTAGATTTATGGGACACGTCAAGAAATACAGATAGAAAGATATCAGAAATATAAAAGATGGTCAGGTAACTGTTCAAATGAATAAAATACATCTATATGTACTGAAAGGAGACAATCTTTAAGATCTATTTTTAAGAAGAAAGCAACATGCAGAATAGTATTATAGATGCTACATTTGCATATAAATTTGTATATGAATGTTTCTGGATGGGTAGACATTTAAATTGCTTTCAAATTATTTTTCATTTTTGCTATGATCGCTTTTGTGTGACTACTTATGTCTGTATCTTTGCAAATGTAGGTGTGCATTATTTGTTAAGATAGATTTCTAGAAATAGAATTTTAAGAACGGTGAAAGTTCCTTTAAAATTTTGATAGACATCAGTTTGTCCTCCAGAGAAATTGTTTCAATTTAGATACTTACACCGATATGGTAGAGTATCTATCTTTCTATCTGCTGGCTGACACAGTGGTATTATCATATAGTACCAGACTAAGAAATAAGAAATAGTCTGTTCATGTTTTAATTTTACTTCTTTAATTTTGATTGAGTTTAGCCATTTTTTCATGTGTGCAAATGATATTTATATTCCCCCCCACCCCCAGGTCCTAGGGACAGATTGTATTTCTTTTTAAATGAAATTTTTCTTCACTTTTATAATGCCCCCCAATTGGGTTGTTGATTTTTTTTAATGTTTTGTAAGAGCTTCCTATATATTATAAAAATTATCCTACTGGTTGTTATATTTAGTTGCAAATTTCTTTTTTAAGAAAAGAAACACATGGCACAACTTGTAGAGAATTATTTTTGTTATCCAGTGACTTTAAAGTTTTATTTAGAAAAGTAAAGTTTATGGGTTTTGTATATTACCTTCCTTTAAAATTAGTTTAAAGATAGATTTTTCTTCTGGTAAACTGGTTTGTATTTTACTTTTATGCTAAACATTTGATCTATTATAATGCTGTAAATTTTATTATAAAGAGTAAAGTAGGGATACAACTTATTTTTTCACATAATTAACCAGTTTTTCCAATGTCATTTATCAAATGGTCAATTTTTTCCTACTAATTTGAAATGCCACTTTATTAAACAATAAATAACTTACGTATATGGCCCTATTTCTGAGTTGTTGGGATCTGTACTATTATATCATCAAACTTTTTAAATTAATTTGCTTTATAATATGATTTTTATACCTTGTGGCTTTAAAATGTATGATGATTTTTTTCTTTTCTATTTCTCTCCTGAGTTTTGCCTATTAAGAGAAAAAAAAAAACCAACTCCAAAATTTTCTTTGTTCTTACTTATTTCTTGACTCCTTCTATTGGTGCTTTGAACTCTTATTTCATAGAGACCATTTTTTTTTTTTTTTTTTTAATAGAGACAGAGTCTCACTTTGTCACCCTCGGTAGAGTGCCATGGCGTCACACAGCTCACAGTAGCCTCCAACTCCTGGGCTTAGGGGATTCTCTTGCCTCAGTCCTCCCCTCCCCCCCCCCCAATCTGCCACCCCCCAGTAGCTGGGACTATAGGCGCCTACCACAACACCCGGCTATTTTTTTGTTTGTTTGTTTGTTTGTTTGTTTGTTGTTGTTGCAGTTCGCCCGGGGCTGGGTTGAACCTGCCACCCTCGGTATATGAGGCCAGTGCCCTACCCACTGAGATACAGGTGCCTCCGTAGAGGCCATTTTTGATACTTTAATTTCCTAAAGAATGGTTTAGCAGGATGGTCACATGTTCCATGGGCAATTTTTTTTGGTGTGTGTCCTTTGCTTTGTCCATGTTTTTTTTTTTTTTTTTTTTTTTTACTTTTTGCTTTAGTGTTTTCACATGGGTATGTCCTTTGTCAGTCTCCTTTTATACACTGGTCTAATTTTTACTGAAATTCTTATTCAAATATACTGTGGTTTGTCCCACCTATTTCTGTTTCTTATTCCTTTTGTTGTTTTCAGATGGTTTCAGAGGAAGACATAGTCACTGATGTCTTTATTCTGCCAGCATAAAATTGGGAGTTTTTTGACTTTGATCTTTTGAGGCTAGTTTTGGTTCCCTTGAACATTATAGACTCAATAACATAGCTGGAAGGTTTTCAGGAACTTATGTTGATCTGCATGGCTCTGTTATTGGGCCAGCTGCAGTAGCTACAGGACTATGGAATGAGTCTGCATTTGGTCGTATACTTTTTTTTTTGGTTTCATACTAATTAAAATTAAAAAAAAATTGTGACATAAATGTGTCTATACAAGTCCTTCATCATGGGAATTATTTTAAGTCCCCAATCAAATTCTGGGTCCTCTGAAAAAATGTGAGAATAGATATGAAAGACATTTAGGATCTACAGCTATCTCCCTAGTAGGGAAGGTAATAGGCAATACAATATGAAAACAACCTAGAGAATTTTATTATACTCTTTTTAATAGAATGATTTTCAAGGCTTATCAAAGAGAGTTGATTCAGCATTTCTTTATGTTTAAAATGTTTTTTGGAAATTATGTCCCTCAAGGTCTGTTTCCTATGATCCCAGGTTTCAGTAAAAGATAATGAGATCTGTACATAGTGGCCACTGAGACTCTTAATCTTATCCATAGGGACTTAGAGATGTGGTCAGACATTTAGGTCTTGTCTTTCTTTTCCTTTCCTTTATTTTTCTTTTCCCTTCTTCCCTCTCCCTGTCTTTCTTTCCCTTCCTTCCCCCTCCCTCTCTGCCTTCCTTCTTTCTTTCCTCCCTCCTTCTCTCCTTCCTTCACTCCCTCCCTCCTTTCCCCTTTCTCTCTTTCATCTCACTCTGTTGCCTGAACTAGAGTACAGTGGTATCAAATCATCATAACTCTTTCTAACCCCCAACTCCTGGGCTCAAGAGATCCTCCTTCCTCCAGCCTCAGCCTTCTGAATAGCTGCTACTACAGGTGCACATCACCACATCTGGCTAATTCTATTTTTAGAAGAGAGAAGGTCTCCCTCTTGCTCAGTCTGGTCTCAAACACCTGGCTTCAAGGGATCTTTCTGCTTAGGCCTCCCAGAGTACTAGTATTATAGGTGTAAGCCAATACCTGGGGTATTTCATTTACACCTCTTCCTTGCAATGCACTTCTTCAAAAATCATCTTTTAGGGATTGATAAGGGAATGCTAAGAAAACGTTTCAGTTCTGCCTCAATCTGGTTGCCACAGATTTAGAATTTATGTTCTACTATCATATATATATATATATATCTCTACTATCATATACATATATATATACACACACATATACATATATGTACACACACACACACACACATATATACATATGTAGTAAAACCTCCATAGTTTATCACTTCCCTACATTGACTACATCCTTAAATCGACCTAATTTTCATAGACCGACATGCACCACATGTATGTATCAGTAAAGTAGGCCTAGTTCCTTATGTTGACCACCTCTGTATGTTAACCAGTTCATTATAGTCCCTTGGGTGGTCAACGTAACAGAGGTTTTTATATGTATGTTTATAGTTTTATGTATTTATATACAGTTTGTTATTCATAATCATATAATTTAAAGTGTATTGGTTAACAAGAAATATCTTTTCCAAAGTATCAGAGAAAAAGAATAACACAACAATAATATAACATGAAAGAAAAATTTGTGGAATTGATTGTATAATAAAATTTTTAAAATTAAGGGTGTTTTGAGGCTAGTTTTGGTTCCCTTGAACTTCCTTTTATTTTAAGAATTATAAAATACTTCATAAAACACTTTTTCTTAAAACTATTTCTTAAAATGCAAAGATTTGTTGACACATAGGTAGTATTTATTATTGTTCAATTCAATGAATTAAAAGTGATACAAAAATAATGACAATATCCAGACCAAGAAAACATATGTGCCTCAACACATGAGTAAATATAAGAATTTTTTTTATTTTGTAAGTGCATTAAGCACCTGTTTTCACACACAGAATGTTTTATAGAATCAAGTTTTTGCTTTAGATTTTTCCCCCTAATTTGTGTGGTAAAATAGCAATTTTACTACATCCAAAACCAAAAAAGTTAAAAGAGGTTTTTTTCTGACTTTTAAAAATGTGCTGTATGTTTACCTTTTAAAATTTTGTTGTATAGACTCTGTTGAGGGATGTGATTTTTTTTTTTTTTGATGTTCACTTATAGTAACAAGTAAATTGTACAACTTCACAGAAACGTTCTTTTTTTATGATCATTTTAATTTATGATCTGAAGGATTCTGCAAATTTAGATAAAAGAAGTAGACCCAAGGCATTTATGTCCGGCAATTTTCTGGAATTTACAGGTGTACAGTTCTTTATCTAATAATTTGATTTTTTTAATATGAAAACTTGCCATTTGTTAAAAGATAACCAAATTTGGTAAGTTATTTGTTGTTTCACCATAAATAACACTGTCGTGTCACCCAGGCTGGAATGCAGTAGTGAGATCATAGCTCACTGTATTCTTGAGTTTCTGGACACAAGCCATCCTCCTGCCTCAGCTTCCTGACTAGTTAGGACGACAGGTGCTCAACACTATGCCCTGGAATTTTTCATTTTTTGTAGAGATAGTGTCTCACTGTGTTGCCCAGGCTGGGTTTGAACTGCTGGTTTCAAGCAATCCTCATACCTCAATCTCCCAAAGTTGGGAGAACACATGAGGACTTGCTTCTCTTGGATGAGCCAAGAAAATGGTTTCTTAAAATGAAATCTATTCCCGATGAAGATGGACATTGGTGAGATGACAATAAAGGACCTAGATTATTAAATAAACTTAGTTGATAAAGCAATGGCAGGTTTTGAAGAAAACAACTCCACTTTTGAACAAAGTTGTATGGTGTATAAATTGCTATTAAACAGCATCTCATGCTATAAGAAATCTTTTGTAAAAGGAAGAGTCCATCAAAGTAACAAACTTCTTTGTTATTTTAAGAAATTGCCACAGCCATCCTAGCCTTCAACAACCACTACCCAGATCAGTCAGCAAACATCAATATTGAGGCTAGACCCTCCATCAACAAAAAAGATAACTCTTTAAAGGCTCAGATGAGCTTCATCATTTTTTAGTAATAAAATATTTTAAAATTAAGGTATATGCCTTTTTTAGACATAATGCTATTACACACTTTATAGACTACAGTCTATACAAAAAATCTGTGTTAACCACTTACTTGCAGTATTTGTTTTTTTGGTGGTCTGGAACCACATTAGCAATACCTCTGAGGTATGCTTGTATTTACTTGTCAAAGGTTTAGTACCAGTGAGCTAGAGTAATACTTGAGAGTAAATAGAAAAACAATCATGTTCAAGTGAAATTGCAAATATAAAATGTTTGCTACATTAACCAACAAATGCTTCAAAAATAATTTGAAGATATGAGAAGAAATATAAGCTTAGCACAGTTGTATAGTCTTATTTATGAAAATACAGTTGTGATTTTTTGTTTTTATTTATTTATTTATTTATTTATTTATTTATTTATTTATTTTATTAAATCATAGCTGTGTACATTGATATGATCATGGGGCATCATATACTAGCTTCATAAACCATTTGACACATTTTCATCCCAATATTTAACATAGCCTTCCTGGCATTTTCCCAGTCACCGTGGCATGACATTTACATTTCACATTTGCTGAG
>CAUYPK010028270.1:0-33557 GCA_963574355.1 Loris lydekkerianus | reverse complement strand
CTTCCGTGAAATGAAGTGGGAGGGCTTTTGATTTCTGCCCTTTTGTTTGTAGGGTCCTTAAGCCGGACTCGTGGGGGGAGGGGAGACTCCCGTCCGCTTGGTGATGGATTTTGTACCTTTTGTTTGCGTCCTTGTGGTCTCAGTTCGCCTCGGTGGTGTTGATGTGCGATCTCCAACCTTCTCTCCTGGTATAGCTCGAATCCTCCAGGTTACTTACTAAATTTCCATCCTTTAACTCTCCTTCTGGACGGTAGCCTCTGTGAAAAGCTGGCTTCAGTCCACCATCTTGTCTCCCCTCCTACATTCTCTTGTGTAATTGATCCCTTTATTATTATATAAAGTCCCTTTTTTGTGCCTTTTTTTTTTTTTTTCAATTTTTGATTTGAAGTCTGTTTTATCTAGGTATTGCTACTACTGCTTGTTTTTGGTTCTGCCTACATGGAATATCTTTTTCCATACCTTCACTTTCAGTCTATATGTGGCTTTATAGTTAGCTGAGTTTCTTGTAGAAAGTATATAGTTACATTTTGTTTTTTAATGCTTTCATTCTATAGCTTTTAAGTGGGGAACTTTTTTTTTTTTTTAACTTAAAGATTATTATTGCTGTGTAAGAACTTACTCCTCTCTTATTGTTTACTTTTGTGGTTAAGTGATTTTCTGTAGTAATTATGTTTGATTTCTTTCTCTGGTTACTTTGCATATCAGCTCTACCAGTGAGTTTCATATTTTCACATATTGTTGGTTATCATGTTTCTATTTCCACATATAAAATTCCCTTGAGCATTTCTTTAAGGCCAGCCAGTCTAGAGTTGATGGAATTTCTTATTTTGTGGTTTTCTGTGAAATAAATTTTCCTTCATTTGTGATGTATACCTTTGGTGGGTATAATATTTTTGGCTGATAGGTTTTTATTCTTTATTTCAGAACTTTGAATATATCATTCCATTCTTTTCCTGTTCTGTAAGGTTTCTGCTGAGGCCAGAATTTTGGTTTAAGAGCCTTTTACATTTGACTTTATGCATTTCTCTTGATGTTTTTAGAATTCTTTCTTTGTCTTTGTCTTTTGATGATTTGACTATAATGTGCCTTAGAAAGTATCTGTTTATATTGACTCTATTTGAAATTTTTGAGATTTCCAGATCTGGATGTCCATTTCTGACCCAAGACTTAGGCAATTTTCTGCTCTTATTTTATTAAACATAGTATCTTTATCTTTTCACTTCATTTCTCTTCTCCCTCTGAAATGCACATAAAATACGTATTTTTTTGTTTAATGGTTTTTTTCTAAAGCCTATAGGCTTTTTTTATTTTGTGTGTATGTGTAATGTGTGTGTGTGTGTATGTGTGTGTGCACATGCACACTTGACCTCTTCTGTTGTTGAACATCTCTGTTGTATTTTTTTATTCCATTCATGAGTTCTTAAGCTCTAGGAATTCTGTTTCATTTTTTTGAATGATAGCTATCTCTTTGTTCCACTTCTCACTTAAATCATGAATTATTTTTTTAACTCATTGGATTGTCTATGTACATTCTATTGTATCTCCTTCAATTTCTTAAAGTTTATTATTTTAAATTTTTTCTAACATGTCATATATTTCCTTATGATTGGGATCTGTTACTGAAGAAGTATCATGTTCCTTTGGTGGTGTCAAATTTACTTTATTTTTCATGTCTGTTGTGTTCCTACATTAATTTCTATGTATCTGGTGGAATAGTCACCTCTTCCCCCTTTTATGGAGTTGGTTTTACAGGGAAAGACTTATTTATATTGATGGGGTTTGGGGTGTTGATTTGGTGGAGGCCTTTGGTCCTAGATGAATGCAGTAGTGTACTTTCCACATATTCTCCTCAGCTATGATCCATGCTAGTGATGTTTTCAAGTGTTTCAGGGACCTAGGCTGAGAGAGTTTGTGATGGTGGTGATTCAGTTTTGCCAGAGGCAGGCTTGTCAAGTTATTTCTCAGGTCAGTGGCAAGGGAAACAACTTGGTGGGTTAGTCCACCTGGGGAATCTGTCTTCCTGTATTTGGGGCCTGAAGGGCTGTTACTCTGGCTGAAGACGTGCCTGCCAGGTTTGGCCAGTGAGTCTGTTCCTCAGGCCCTAGATGTAGGCATAAAGCTGATCAGCTGACCTGTGGTTCTTCCTTGTAGCAATGGCCTACAGGGATGTTTCTCAGGCCTAGGATACAGACACACAGCCTCCCAGCTGGCCTGAACACAGATAAACTAAGTGTGAATCATAGGGCTGTTCAACCAGCCCAGGAGTGTGTTTTCCAGGAGCAGCCTGTGGGGCTACTTCTCAAACTCAAGACATGAGCACACAGCTGCTCAGCCAGCCTGTCTTCTAGGTGTGGCCCATGGGGCTGTTTCTTAGGCCTTTATTATGGGCTTGGGACTTTTTAATAGGTCGCTGGTATATCCATGTTGGGGGGGGGTGCTACAGGGCAGTTTCTCAGGGACTTTTCCTACTCCAAGTAGGACATACAGTGGTATGCTGACTCAAGGGAAGGTTCACCCTGGAAGGGCTGCCAAACTGTTCTTCTAGCTAGAACTGCAGGTAGGGATTGATTTCCTTGCTGTGATGAGCAGAGTCAGAGGTGATCCTGAGCCCAGTCTCCAAACAGCTGGGCTTGTGATCTTCAGTCATCCATGTGTGCTTGCTAGAATGATGATGGATCCCCAGTTCTACAAGAGACATGCAATGGCTACTGGCCTCCAGAGCAAGGCACATCCAGAGGAGGCTCTGGTTTGAAGATGGTGCCACAGTGCAGCAGCTTGGCTCATGGGGATCGATAGAGAATGGAGAGTGTACACCTTGTGCTCTTAACAAAAGCAATGCAGCTGTGTGACTTCTTGGCAGCTCTCCAAACTTGGTTCAGGGCTTGAAAGGACTGTGAGCTTCTCTTATACTAGGACTGCAGGTGTTTGTGGTAGCATGGGGGCTGGTGAGGTTTTTCTGTGTACCTTCTCTCTGCAAAGGCAAGTCTCTCTTGACTCCCAGCTGATCAGATGTGGGCCAAGGAGACAGGACTGCAGAAGCCACTTGCCTTCACTCTGCCCTGCTGGGCTTTCAATCACTGCAGGTTCCTCTCCACTTCTCTGCTGTACTCCAGCATTCTCTCTTTGACACTCAATTTTTATTGAATGCCTTGGTCTTTTCTTGTGGGGGTGATGAGTGCCAGGTAATCTCTACTCAGTCATATTGCTCTCATTGCTTCTTTGTGCCTCCAATTTCCCCCCTTTTGAACAGGAATTTCTACAAAGGCTAGCCTATGCTTGTGTATCTGGATTGTCAGGTATGTGGGGAATAAATAACTTGTCTCTATAATTTCACATGACAAGAAGAATTATATTTGGGAATTGTATTCAAGAATTTTATCCAGGAAGTATTATATTCACCTAAACCTGACTTTGATTATGAAATTCTAGACTTTTAACTGATACTGAGATAAAACCAAGCAATAGCAAGAATGTGGATAAATAAGAACTTGTATGTGCTTTTGCTGAAGAAGACTTTTAAAATTTTTTTTTATTTTTAGTTAACACATAATTGTACATATTAATGGATACACATATACAATGTATAATGATCAAATCAGGGTAATTAAGATAACTATAACCTCAAACATTCATCATTACTTTGTTTTGAAATATTCCTCTCTACTAACTATCTGAAAACATGCAATAAATTATTAACTAAGCATTGCTATAGAACACTAGAATTTATTCCTCCTATCTAATTGTAATTTTGTATTCATTAACCAAACTCCCCAGTCCTACCTGGCCCCCTATCCTTCCTAGCCTGTAGTAACCACAATTGCGCTCTCCACTTCTATGTGCTCAACTTTTATGGCTCTCACATATGAGTGAGAACCTATAGTATTTACTTTCCTGTGCCTAACTTATTTCCCTTAATCCAACACCTTCATCCATGTTGCTATGAATGACAGAATTTCATTCTCTTTCTTTCTGTCTGTCTTCCTTTTTTTGAGACAGAGTCTCAAGCTACTGACTGAGTAGAGTTCCATACTCACAGCAACCTCCAGCTCCTGGGCTCAAGTGATCTCTTGCCTCGTTTTTTTCTGTTTACAATAGAGATGAGGTCTCACACTTGCTCAGGCTGGTCTTGAACTTGTGCTCAAGCAATCCACTCACCTCGGCCTCCCAAAGTGCTAGGATTACAGGCATGAGGCACCACACCTGGCCAGAATTTCATTCTTTTGTATTGCTGATTATTATTTCATTATGTATATGTATTCCAAATTTTCTCCACCTGTTTTCTTTGATGGACACTCAGGTTGATTCCATATCTTCATTATTGTGAATAATATTGCAATGTCTCTTAAGGAAGACATTTTTGAGAACAAAATGGCAAAACTTGCTGAAATTAAAAATATTTTTTTCTTACTCCCTTGTATCTTACTTCCCATTAGAAAAATTTTCACATGGGATCATAAGGAGACATGCATAATGATGTTCATAAAATATTGCTTATGGTACTAAAGTTAGAAGCAATATAGTTGCCATCATTAGAATAACAAATAAGTAAAATGTAATACAAATATTTGATAGATGGAATGTAGCCGTCAGAAGAGGCTGAGATTTACAAATGCAAAATTATTGAATCTTTTTTTTTTTTTTTTTTGAAACAGAGTTTCACTACGTTGCTCTCAGTAGAGGGCCATAGCGTCACAGCTCACAACAACCTCAAACACTTAGGCTTAAGCAATTCAATTGCCTCAGCCTCCCAAGTAGCTGGGACTACAGGCGCCCACCACAACCTCTGGCTATTTTTTGTTGCAGTTATAATTGTTGTTTAGCTGGCCCAGGCCAGGTTCAAACCCACCAGCCTTGGGTGTATGTGGCTGGCGCCGTAAGCACTGTGCTATGGGTGCAGAGCCTATTGAATATTTTTAAAAATAAGATTGAGTAAATAAATGAAACAAAGTTCTGTATGACAATACCATTAATATAAATTCAAAAGACACATTTGCCAAATAAAACTTCACTTTTTACTGATACCTATCCAAGTACGTTTATTAAATACCATGCTGCAGTAGTTACCTATAAAAAAAAAAAGAGAAATGGATATTAATATGATCAATAAAGGAGAAAAAGGTAAGATAAAAACAGTCCATTCTAAGGAATCATTAACAAAGGAATATGTTGACCTTAACTCTGAATATCTGAGGTCCACAAAAAAGAAAACAGATATAGAGAAAGGAAGAAACAAAGTAACCTAAGACATAAGGAGAACAGGAAAAGGAAGGAAGAAGATGGAAAAGAAAGGAAGAAAGGCAAATAGCCAACAGGTATGTGGTTATTTTAGTTAAACAGCTTGGAGGTTCCTGGGAGACATTAGAACCTCTAGGCTTAAACTAACCCTGTCTGTAGTTGACAAGATATACTGGCTCTTTTTCAGAATTTATGAATATGCTATATCATGAGAAAAGTGCCAGGAATTATGAGTTCTTCAAGCTCAGAAAAGTCCAGCTTCATCATTCTTACTGTTTTTCTAGCTCATGCACAGATTGAAATGGTGATGTAAGGAGTTAAGATACTGTTCTACTGGGGCAAAAATACTTGAGAACTTTTATGCTCCATCAAGTTTCCTAGAATAAGAGTGTTTTGAGCATCCTTGGAAACTGAGTAATTTGGGGTTCCTGACTCATGGGTCCCTTTTCAGTGCATCAAATTCTCCTTGCTAACAGGTATGAGAGCATTTTAAAAGCAACTAATTGGGTAAGATTCTTATCACATTTAGACATTGCTTTATTAATAAAATATGAAAATGCTTCTGTTAGCTACATTTATGTCTTAACAGAATAAAAGCATTTAGGTGACTTGCTTTGACAGCTAGTGATACTGCTTGCCTCTTTGACACCTATATTAATTGTGAAGCCACCCTTGAAAAGACAGCATGATAAGGTTGGCTGAAGATGAATAAAAATATAGGACTGTGTTCTTTTATTTCTCTCAGTGCCTTCTGTGCTGAGACCTTGATGGTACTTGGGTAAATGATATTCAAGAGCCACAAATTCTGAGATCCTTAATGAAACCATTAAAACCAGGTGTGTTACAAAAAGCAGAGCAGGAGAGATGGCTCATGCCCAGAGAAAAATCAAAAACTCATTGCTCGTTCAGAAAGCCAGGTATAAGGAAAAAATTCGGCATCCTTCTGGACACTGAAATCTTAAAATAATACGGAAGAGAAATTCATAGAATTGAAAATGAAGAAGAGAAGTACAGATGCTAGGCTAAAGAGAGAAAGTGGGTAAAACCAACTGTCCTAACTGCTGAATAATGAAAATATCACTAGGCTGAAATACCTGAAGAGACTAAAAGCAGAGAGTCACCAAGAGCCACAATTTGCACATATGTCAATCGTCCTGATTTTATTGTTCATAATACTTTTCTAGTAGGGAAAATCAGAAAAATCTTAAGATTTTGTATATTGCCCATCTTTGGATCATAGTTTATGTATCTAAAGGGACAAGGATTTGTTATCCAAATCCATGTCTTTAGCAGAATGCACATGCAACTGAGCAAAGATCATCTTGGGAGCTTTTCTAAGAAAAGAGAAAGCATGCATCTGCAGAGTAGAAAATAAGGTGCAAGGCTTATTCATCTAAATTCTGTTCTTCAGAGTAAAAGTCAGCCATTATAAAAAGTCAATCCCTTAACTGAAAATACAATTAAATTTTTCTAATATATCTATTCATACAAAAATGCTGAGTTTCCAGGAAGGTGGAGAGAATGACTAGGGAGAAATTTCTTCCGTATGCTTTTATAGACTAGACTTCAGATGGCCTATGCCCTATTAGGATAAGCAAATTCAAAGAAATTCAGTACGACAAAAAGCACAAATAATGAAACTGTTCTTTTTTTCCATGATAAAGAATTTATATTTATTTTAGTAGTTTTTATAAAAACAAACAAATCCTGAACATACATTTTTAATCATGGAATAAATTCGGTTCCCAGCTCCAATCCTTCTCCATCTGTTCCTTCTATACCAAGCAGCTGCTGAGGTCTGTGGGCTGCTGGGTGCAGCGAGGCCTTGGACTACTGACAGCAGGGGAAGTGCCTGGCAGCCAGCTCAGGCCCTGGTGGGCTGGAAGTTCCCTGGGCCCCACTAGAGGAGGTCTATGCTAATCTCTCAGCACCTAGAGGCCTAGCAGTTGAAGAGGCTGAGCAGGAAAGGTCACCTGAGAAGTGGAGTTAGTGGTGGTTACCAAGAGAAATGGGAAATGGAAGTTGGGAAAGTGATTACCAAGACCACTATGGGAAGCAGCTGTGGACTAGGGTTGACCTGTGAGTACTTGGGAGAGGATCCAATGTTTCCTACAGTTTTAAAGAACACCCTCCAGCCAATATGTTCCAACCAAAGACCAGGAGGAACACATTTGTGGTTGAAAAAATTGGCTTTCTTGCTCATTTCAGAGAGGGAGACCTCCCCACCAGGGACACTGGGGCATTTCAGTAAGAGTAAGGCTGAAGGCCTTATCACAGGATTTGCACTTGTAGGTAATTAGGAGGGTAGGTTCAGGGGAATGAAACTATTTTTGAAAATTAAAGTCATATTATACTGGAATGTATTTTCCACCTTGCTGAAAAACCCATCTTTCATCTTTCCTGAAGAAATTACAGTTTCTTAACCATCTACATAAGGAGAGGCAAAGCCACCATAGTAAATGGGATAGGTAAGGATGGGAGCATTCAATCCAGGAAATTAAATGGAAAAGGTCACTCAAGGATATTCCACTGACAGATGGCAAACTTTCCTCGAAGCCAGAAAAGGTAGTCATTGCTAAAAACTCTCCAGTGAATTTTCTGCCTTGGAGATTACCAGGAGGAAGAGGGTGAGCAGATGCTTTAACAATATGCATTCCCTATGCATTACAGGGACAAAATATTTAAGGAGTCAGAATCATAGCACCAGAGGTGATTAAGAAATTTACTGTGAACAGGTGGATGTATCAGTGACTGTAAAGGGCACAGAAGCAGATTTTGACAGATATGAGGTAAAAGATTCTCCCATATTCTGATGCCCTGAGCCTATATGCTTACAGATGTTTGGTCCTTAATGGGTTAAAATATCCTTAGGAGGCCTTCAAGAGCAGAGGATAAAGCATGGGTTTTAAGTCCCTAACCCTAAATTATTTAGATTATTTTTCTTTAACATAATTTCTGAAAACCAAGCTTTCATTAAGTAAGTGTGCAGAATAAGAACAATAAAACCCTCTGAGGATGCCTATGGTAATACAGAAAGAACTCAACCCAGTGTCTGGCACATAGTATGACCTCAATACATTTTCTCTCGTTTTATTATTATTACCACCAGCCTTTAGTACCTGCATGTTGATGTTCCTATAAAGTGCTGGATGAAGCATTCAGAGGTCACCACTTGGGATTCATGGTCATGTGACTTGGGCTCATGATTTGAATAATGAACACTTTTTTATGGATGAACATCACAGAGGTTTTAGAGGTCTGTCTATTTTGGGAGATGATACCATTAGTATTTTAAGATTATCTTAACAAGAAAAAAAAATTGCCAAAATCAAACTGAAAAGAAAAGTCTGAGAAGTATATTTGGAGAAGAAAAAATTAGCTGTGAAAATTGCTGACTTATCCCAAACTACCCAAATTAACATAGTAATCTAGTAAACCACAATAAAATAAAAAGAACATGAAGTCCCTCTGAACAGCATCTCTCTCAGTGGTAACACATGCATGACACGTCTGCTGTGCCAGTGGATGGTGTGGATGTTTTGAGCAGTATGAGACTGTGCCTGCTATCCAGCAAATAAAAAAATAGAAAAAAATCAAAAAATTAGTACAGATGATTGAGGGTTTAAAAATATTTTTAAAGCTGGGAATACAAAGAGTAAAGACCCCTGGAATACAATTATAAAAATATTCCTAAAATGGAAAAAAAGACCCTCCTTCTTTTTGCTTTTTTAGTAAAATTGCCTGAATGAAAAAATACTTTCCTTTATGTGTTCTCACTTTTGTCTCACAAAACTCTGACAGCCAAGTAAGTTCCTCTCCATTTCAATTCACAGATGAGGAAATGGGGCCTCAGCAAGTTGGGGTGATGGCCCCAAAGTGGGAGACTTGGGCTTGAAGCTGGGACTTCTGACTGACTGCCTTGCCCTATTTCCAATACCTTGGAATCTCTTTCTCTAGGGAATTCTAAGAATAGAGTTTGTCTTTGAGAGCGGCAACTCCCGCTGGAGGGAGAGTTAATGATCTCTTTCCCCCATCAAAATTCCTTCTAGCTTTTGATTCCTCTGCATCCTCCTTCTCTGAGCCTAGGCTACTGGTCGACCTACTTCAAGAACAGAAGAATAGGGACCAGCAGGAGAGAAGGAATCAGCACTAGAAAGTCATATGCACTTCTGGGTTTTAATGAGGTCAATATAAAACCAAAATTTTGAGTATGATGACAACATCACACCACATTGCCTGGGGGGGGTTGTGAAACATAGAGACTGATTGACAGTAGTGTCAAAAACAAACTTAAAAATAGAAAGCGTATACCTATATGTCAATAACAGCTTTGAGATAGGCTGGATCTCTGTGTACAGCAGGCTGTGAAATAGTTTGACCCATATGGATTCTTAACAAATACTTTTGGAAACTGAATAACTATATACAAACTGACATTGTCCAGGATGTCATTGGCCACCATCTGACCTTCATACCTGCCAGGGGTTCTGATGAAGACTCTGCCTTTTCTTAACCTCGCTGTCCCTCAGTTTCTTCATCTATAAAATAAAGATAAAACAACCTAACTTATGAGATATTCTCAGGGATAAATAAAATCATGAAAATATATTGTTTAAATAATATTTATATATATATAACTAAATATATACTATTTTCTTTTCTTACAGATTCTCTTTCTCAGCCTTTGCCAAACCAAACCCCTGAAACTCTCCTCTCTTCTCAGCTTAATTACTTTATGCCTCACTTGCCAGATCAATATAATTCCAGGTTCTAGAAGCAAATTTGGCCTTGGGCACCACTACCTTTCACTCTAGAAGTCAGTGTCTTTTACTGCTGGTTCCGTTATAACCTTTGGCACTAGCTCCAGTGACAAGCTTTCTAAGACTGACCCAACTAAGTAATACCAACTGGGTGGCTTTGAACAACAATAATTTATTCTCTCAGTTCTAGAGGCTGGAAGTCTGTATTCAAGGTGTCAATAGGGCCACACTTCCTCTAAGACTATGTGGAATCGTTCCTTTCCCCTTCCTAGATTCTGGAGGTCATTAACCCACAGTGTTCCTGGCTTATCGATCTATCACTCCCGTCTCTCCTCTGTCATCACAAGTTCTTTCTCTATGTCTGTCTTTGTGTAATGGGCTCCTCTTCTTATGAGAACAGACGTCATATTGGATTAAGGCCCACTCTAATGACTTCACCTTGACTTGAGTACATCTGCAAAGACCCTGTTTCCAAAGAAAGTCATATTCTCAGGTACTGTGGGTTAGGCCCTTCTACATACCTTTTGAGGGAGGAGAGAGTCACAATTCAACCCATAGCACCAGTTTTCTGCCTTGTTCACTTACACATGCAATGAACTAAGTTTTTTTAATCACGTGCAATATCTGTTAGTGTTCCACTTTGGTGGATGGACCAGCGAGGGGGAGACAGGGAAAGAAAGCACTCACATTCAGGTATTTGCACTGTGATAACCGATGAGGCTCAGAGAGGCAAGCAATTTCACATGCAAAAGGGTGGCAAGGAAGTGCTGCCTCCAACGACAACTTCAGAGGCCTTCTATTGAGCCAAGTTAATTACAGACAGAAGGAACTTTTGTAAAGAGCAAGGAAGTAATGGAAAAAAGCAGAAGAAAACAAATGTTATGTAGTCACAAAATCATAAAACAAAAGTAAGAACAACTACAATGCTTTAAAGGTAATCTATAACTTCTTCTAACTTACTCTACTGATCCCAGTCTACTTAGACTTCCCAGTCAGATCTTAATAAATTGTTTGAACTCCCAGAGTGGTGCTAACTAAAGCAGCCACAGGGAGTTAGCAAAGCCCCAGGTGTCACCATACAGGCTCAAGAATGTTAGCTCTGGGCAATCCATGTTGCTTAATGTCCTGTTTAAATCCCCAGGCTTCTACAGCCCAGTGCTGTTTGCAGCACAGAGTGTAGGGGCATTCGAGAAACCTGGACTTTTATCTACCAGCCCTTTCCGAAACGTTAGCCTAAACTGGTTTCTGTCCCTATTCTTTCACACAGAAATATCCTTGTAAACAAGACAGATAAAGATCCCTGCCTTCATAGTAATACACATCGAAGGAGAGAGACAGACATGAAAGAAATTAGTAACTACCTGCGATGGTAGTGAGGGCTGGGGGTGTTGTGGGAGCACAGAGCAAATAGCCCTGACCTAGTCCTTGGAAAAGGAGAGGCTTCTCTGAAGAACTGGACGCTGAGCAGGAGCAAACTAAGTCACCGCATTGGATGGGGTGAGGCAAAATACACAAGGGCATAAAGGAGGTAGATACTGGGGCAAAATTAAAAGAACACCAATGTGGCAGAGAGACCGTGGGGCCAGGGCATAGAAAAATGACCAAACTTCCAAGGCCACAAAGTAGCTAGCTATGAGAGCATCTCTGAAATAATTTTAGGTAGAGAAGTATTATCAGTTGTCGCCTGCCACCGTTTCTGCTGAATAAATCATTGACAAATTTTTACAGCTTCATAGCTCCCAGGTAAAAGCAGATTCTAGGCTAAAGCTCTCCCAGTTTCTAGCCAGGCTTTCTCTTCTAAGTGTCTATGTGTCATCCAGAAGCATCATGGGTGGCGTCTGCCCATTCTTTCCACCTTGCCTGCCTTCCTTGTCAATGTTTGCCAGGTTCCAATCCCCAAGACACTATCTGGACTTCCAGTAAAAGAAAGCATGGAACACTCTCCTTGTGACTGGCCTCACTGAAGACAATTCAGATAAAAACTCAGCCCAAATAAACTTGGAGAAAAATAGATGTGTAATCTGTAATAAGTTATATATTACATGTACACATGTATTTTATATTTATAAAATACACGTATACACACACAAATTAACTTGAAGTTAGCCCTTCAATAGAGTGAATGAAAAATAATAAAGAGCTAGAGAAAGTATTTATGCTAAACCCTCTGGTTGAACAAGATAAGCTCTCTTTGCCTGATGAAAATTCCATAGAATTCTTCCTATAAATTCTGCAAAACTGGTTATTTTAAGCTTTTATAATTTGATAACAAGAAGTATGTATTCATGTCCCTATGCTCATTTCCTTAAGTTTTTTCTTTTTTCATTGTCTTGGAACCCTAACAAAATGAAATCATACTTCACTTGCAATTGTGAAGCAAATGAAAGAGAAATTGATGTGGTTTATCCAAACATTTGATTCATTATGAGATCTGTTAAATTTTTCAAATACAATGAGATCATACTAAATTATGGGCTCTAAAGAAAAAAATGATAATGTTACCTTATCCACTCTACAGTCTAATGCACAGTATTTCTTGTGTAACCAAGAGTCATAAATACTAGGAACTTAGTTTGTGTCTGAGACCACCCAATGCCTCAGGGATTAACGCCTCTTACCATTAAGCAGGAATATTAAATTAAGGGAAATGCTAGTCTTGTAGCTTCACTAAATGTAATTTATAGTTTAACCATTGTATTAAATCCTTTAATTGAAATTTGTAAAACAAACCGCAGTATTAGTAATTCCTTTATCAGCTTCCAATTCTCTGCCTACTTAACACCAGCCTCTAACCCAGGGGAAATAAACTCCCCAAATCCAATCCTTGAACTTGGGGAAACGTCATTGAATCTTCGCATTGCCTAACCTTCATGTTCACTATTCCTGCAAGATAACACATTTTCATTTATCATACAAATGTGCTAATTTCCTTTTTTGTGATACAAAAGCATTTAAACAGGGTTTTTCTAGCTTAGTGTTATCTGGACTTCCGGCTTACGCAGTAATTACTCAGTATCTGTATTAAAAAAAAAAAAAAAGAAGAAGAACAATAGTTCAAACAGAGCGAAGAACAGAAAAAACAGAACCAAAATGGCAACTAAAATGATGGAAAGTCAAATAGCAAATGAGAAACAATAGTAAAGCATGAAGTGAGAGACAAGTACAGAGTGACAGAGACTGCTGGAAAAAGCTAGAACTAGCAGAAAATCATAACCATTTTTCTGAATATGTTGCCCCTCTTTGTTTTTTATAATTGGTGTTTTCCAAATACAAGTAAACATTGGGCTTTCTTTCCTCCCATGTGCCTCTATGTCTGAGAATTCCCATCTAGAACAAAGTATAAGAGGCGAGGCATGTCTAGATGTACAAAGATAATCACATCCTTCAACATCCTTGAACCACAAGCCAGGAATGTCCATTAATTCTACTACAGAGAGCACAGGTAAGATCAGATGAGAGAAGGGTGGGCCAGACTACAGAATTTGCAGTAAGGGCCTGCCTAGGGGGTGATGAAAGAACCCCAGGAGAATCCACTTACATCCACTCCTTGCTTGAAGGAGCCAGGGCTAAGAGGACAGCAAGGTAATGGGTGAGAAAGAGTCAGGAGGAAAGACCCTGACCCCCTAGGAGGTCTTCAGGACTTACATCAAAAGCCAGCCCCCAGCCACAAGGAACAGCAGAGTGGGCTTGCTCTAGCTCAAGTTGTGAGAGGACAGTGGGTAGAGCTTAAAGAGCTCACTGCCCCCATTGCTGCCAACAAGGAAGCTCCTCTTGGAGAAGGAGAGTGTGGTCCCAAGCAGGGGGCATTCAAGCTTTCCTTGAAGGTACTTGGGCCCCACCCCTCCTACCTTGTCTGTGGATGTCAATGTTAAACTGTTTTCCTTCTGACTCTGAGACCCACAGAATCTCATGTCTTACCTCCCTTTCCTGTACAAACATAGCTTTCCCTCCCTGAGATTACATGTGGACTGTCCAAGAACATGATCATTGACTTATTTTCAGTTATTATGTCAGATGAATAAATCACCAAAAAATTTCTTAGCTTTATAATCCATGTAGAAGTAGATTCTGGGTGTCTTAGCTAACGTCCCAAATTCTGATCAGGTTTTTATTTCTATTCATTGTCATCACAATGGTGTCTGTTCATTCTCCCCACCCTGTCTCCATTTCGTCTCTGTGGTATTCTCATGCATGTTTGTGGGTTTCAATCCCAGGACACTATCCAGACCTCAAGTTAGAAAGCACAGAGCACTTGCTGCAAGTATATGATGAATCAATTCAAAAGCCCCACAGTTACTGCTAGAAAACTAGACAATGCTTTTGAAAATTCTCCTGAAACCAGAGAGAGGCTTTCCCAGAGGGGCAGTCGCACCCCCTCGCACCACAACTGGTTGCCACCCTCACTCCAGCAGCCTCTGTGCCTCTTCTCAATGTGCAGTAGTGTGCACAGATACTAACGGGAAGGTGCCAGAGCCTGCAAAGCAAGACTCTTCCCAGTCCAACTGTACCTGCTCATGGACCCTTTTCACCCCATGCTGAGCTGGGCAGCACCCTAGTTCTACCTAACCTCCATTCTGGACTTTCTGGGAACTCCATTTGTGAGTGTGCCTTTGTCCCATGCCAAGGAAGAAACCCATTATCTGCAAAACTCCCTTGTTGGTGCTGCCATCTGCTGTTTATGTGCCAGAGACTTAATGCACCAATGCTCCCCCCCCTCCCCCCAGACTCCTGCCATTTCCTAAGCACCCTTCTAGATTCTGCCACCATTATTTGAACAAAAAGTCTTTAAATTTATAAAAAGGCCTCTGCTGTTGTTGCCTTCTGACATGCGGCTCCCAGCGTCCACTCTGAGCAGCACAAGCTCCAGGTAGCTCATGACCTGAGCCCTCCCTCCTCTTCAGAATGTCTGATTACCCTCTACTGAATTCCCATGAGATCCTGCTACTTTCTTCAGAAGAAAGCTCAAAGTAAGTGCTCAGAGTCCTTTTCATCATCCGAGTCCACCTGCAGTGAGGCTAGCTCTGGTAGGCCCATCTCTAACTGAAAATGTAGTTACATTTCCTTGTCATTTTGAGCAGGATCAGAGGAGGGATAAAGGCATGTATCTGTTTCTGTTGCTTTGTCCCATATTGATTTTCTATCTCGTTTTCTCAGCCCTTCTTTCAAGGATTAATACCATTTTCTCCAAAAAGGAGACATCATATCTTGTTTATCCTTCACTCCTCAACAGCTAGTAGAGGGCAGGTTTAAAAATACTTATACCTGCATGAGCTGCGATTCATCAGGGGGCATTTGGATGACCTCGTCAAGTAGCACATGCTTCCCAGCATTCATCCTTGGATAACTTTTTTCTGCATTTTCAAAGTGAGTTTCCTGGCTGTTTAAAGCAGTTCCTGAGAAATCAGAGGTGACCTTTTCCTTCTTTGCTAATGGGTGCCTGAATCTAAGTAATTGGGGTCTAGTCACAAGTTCTAGAGTGTTCTTCCATTCTTGGGTTATTGTGTAAAATTAGACCCCTAGAAGCCCTTCCTGGCAAGCCAAAGGTCCAAAGCAAAAAAAGTAAAAGGGCTCGGTGCCCGTAGCACAGTGGTTAAGGTGCCAGCCACATACAAAGTTGGTGGGTTCAAAACCCACCCAGGCCAGCTAAACAACGACAACTGCAACAACAACAAAAAAGCCATGTGGCAGGTGCCTGTAGTTACAGCTACTTGGAAGGCAGAGGCAAAAGAATCTCTTAAGCTCAAGAGTTGGAGGTTGCTGTGAGCTGTGATGCCAAGCACTCTACTGAGGGTGACAAAGTGAGACTCTAGAAAAAAAGAAAAGGGGAGAAAATATAGATACCCTAAGATTACAATCATTTCCAATAAGAATCACAGTTATGCATCATTTAACCACAGGACTATATTCTGAGAAATACAATAAAGCAATTTTGACATTGTGCAAACATTAAAGTGTATACTTACACAAGCCTACTGCACACCTAGGCTATATGATACAGCCTGTTGTTTCTAGGCTACAAACCTGTACAGCATATTACTGTACTGAATACTGGAGGCAACTGTAATACAATGGGAAGTATTTTTGTATATAAATATATCTAAACATAGAAATGGTATAGTAAAAATACAGTATTATAATCTAGGGGACATCATTGACTGAAATGTCATTATGCAATGCATGACACTATTTCTGTTTTTCTATTGATTTTGATCTGTTTATTTCCCCTCCTTTGACATATTTTTAAGCAGAGAATACAAAAACTATTACTTTTAAAGAGCCTGCAATTTGCTGGGCCAAATGTTGGTACTTTCCTAGAGTTTTTGTATATAGCTTTCCCAAGAACCTGGCAAGATAAGCACTTCAGACAGTTAAATTAAGGCTAGGCCAGTAAATGAATTTATATAAAATCGCACAATAGGTGGCAAATTTAGAATTCAAATTCAAGTCTCTAAATCTATAACTAATGTCCCTTCCTCTACCATGCCTCCCCGCCCCCATCATATCTCAAAAGCTTCATTCGATGGGAATTTTTCATTCAACACATGGATCAGGGCATGGCCAAATTAAGAGGCAGCACACTGAAGGGGGAGCCCATTGTCCCCACATCATTCAAGAAGACTGAGTTTTTCTGGTCCAATCTACTAACCATCTGTGTGGCCTTGGACTGTTCATGTGGTTTGTCTGCCTCTCTTGTTGCTACTATAAAGTTGATTTCAATAACCAGGTTAATTCTAACGTCTTTTTAAATCTAACATTCTATGATTCCTATATATAAGTAGATGAATCTCTTTGAATAAATTAATATATTGGAAATCAAAACACAACACTTTCTAACTCTTTCCATAGTATCGGTCCCTTGAAGAACTCAATTTCAAGGCACTTGTGCTCTCCTCATCATAGACATCACCACTTTGACAATGCCATTTCATTCACCTTTAGAATTTAGAAATTGTCCACTATGAGTGCATTACAAAAATCACTTGCAGGCAAAGGTTAAAAAGTGGTAGCTGAATATAATGAATTTCTGGAAAGTATTCAGTCCCTGATCCTTCTAATACAGGCACTGCTTATCAACAATAAAGGGATGAGAATAATTGGAAGCAGAATTCTTAAAACACATACCTCATATTCATTCCTCCTCTTTGAAGCAGTCCTATCAAAATTGAATGAAAGCCTTTTCATGCTTAAAGGAAACTCATTTGGCCTCTTCTTTCAGATTTGATTTTAACGGGAGGAAACAGTTACTGGCCATTGTGTTGCCAACTTAGAGCCCTCATTTGTGCTCCTTGATGCTAAGATGTGGGTGCCCTGTGGGCATTAAGGAAGGATGGAGGAAATTCAAGGTAGATATTTTTCTTTTATCTGCCATACAGTTCCTGCTATAATGTAAGCCATTGTCAATTTTCTTAATCCCAAGTTTCAATGGCATTAGCATCTTCCACCTCCATGTTCATTATCATCCTTGACAAACACTTTCAGGGAAAAGTGTTTCACTGAATATATCTGTTGAAGAAAGTGACACTCCAAAAGGTAGAGAGGGAAAATGTATGTAACTTAAATGTGATAGAATTAGCTTTAAACACACAACAACAAGTACAGTATATATTTCCTATAGCCATATTTATGAGTACAGATTCATGGAAATGTTTCTGGAAGGACATACAACAAACTGTTTATTGTGGTTTCCTCTGAGAACTAGTGTGAGCCCCTGGGGTAAAAGACAGGGGGATAGAACACATAAAAAGGGGATGTTTGCCTGGCCTAAAATGTCTTTTGACATTTGACAAAGAAAATAAAAACAAGGACATATTTTAAAACTGTGTTGGGCGGCGCCTGTGGCTCAAAGGGGCAGGGTGCTAGCCCCATATGCCAGAGGCAGCAGGTTTAAACTCAGCCCTGGGCAAAAACTGCAGAAAACAAACAAACAAAAAAAAAAAACTGTAAAACAAAATTATGATAAAGAAAATGAACAACATGTCCTAGTTTCCTTCATTCACAATGGTTATATTGATTCTCTGCAGCCCTGTTGCCCATGAAAGGTTATTCAGTTGTTTGCAATTTGGAGTGTGTGATCATCTACCTACCACTCTTTGCCAGGAAAGCCAGTCTGACAACCACAAAGAAATTTCAATTACTATTTTACTTCACATTTTGTGTCAGAGATTATACACAGGACAGATTCATAGTCTAAGTTAAGTGGAAGCTAGGAATGGCCCTTTACACTATTCATGCTGTCCTTGTATCCTCTGCATAGATAGAAGCCTCCTGTCCAGGCATTAGGGGTTTTCTCAAAAACTGTCTTTGGGATTGATGAGAGTAACCCAGTAATCCCTGCCCCTGAGTCACATTGCCTGCTTTCTTTATCACCACCTTTTAACTCTCCCACTGACCTTCATACCCCAATGTCAGGCTTTTTTGTTCTTCCTGACTCTATCAGGAAGATGAAGTCCCCATCACCACTCAATTCTGGCCAATAGCTATTCATCCAGCCTCCTCTCCCAGTTCTGTGACACTGGAGAACTTTCCCCAGCCGATTGACCTCTTTAAGTCCTTAAGCCTTGCCATGTCCTTTCCATAGTCTTTATATATTTTGTCCATTTTTTGGTTCTGATTTTCCACTTTCTCATTAATTCCCTTTAAGGTTGTTCTTGCCATGCATAAGTTAAATCCCCTATCTGTCATTTCCATTAAGTATTTATAGGTGGAATCCTGTGCAATAGCTACCTCATGATTGCTTGGGGGGTTGCTCTATTCTGGTTTTTCATTTTGCCAGAATTTTCCTGTTGTTTTCTATGCACATGTGTTTTCTTCCTGTTCACTTCCTTCCCCTACTTTTCCCTTATCACTACCACCTCCACTTTAAACTACTTTGTCTCACTGCTTAAGTGTTGAAATTGCCTTTTAGTATAGGGAAAAGGGAAGAGAAAGGTAAAGGTTAAAAGGGAGAACAAAAAGAAGAAAATAAAAAGGATAAAAAAGAAGGGAGTGGAAAGAAACAATTAAAGAAAGGAAGAAGGACGATAAGAGAAAAAGAAAGCAACAGGAGAAATGGTGGTGTTTAGTAGGGTGCTTTAACCACACCCACAGCTCTAGGACTTTGGAGGGCCAGGATGGACAGGTCTCTTGAAGTCAGGAACTCCTTACCAGCCTAGGCAAAAGCAAGACTCCCCACCTCTGCCAAATATAGAAAGAAAGCTGCAGTATGTCACACTACCAATACCTTCTTTCCAAAGGCCAAAGCTAGAAGTATATCCAAGATTATGAGCTCATGGCCTCCCTGAGCCAGACCAATGCTGTGATTTTTTAGTCAGACCAATGCTGTGACCTGCCCAGCCCGTTGAGAAGAGAAAAAAATAAAAAATAATAAAAATAGATTTAAAAATAAAAATATAATTGTATAAGAGAGAAGAAAAAAGGTACATCTTAGTTGTTGTATGGGAAATTTATGTGGAAAAGATGAGAACGTAGAAAAATCTCTACCAAAAGAAAGAAAAGGGAGATACATAAAAAAGAAAGAAGGAATAAAAAGGGCTGAAAACCCATAACAAAAATGGATGAGCCCTTGCTATTGAGAAAAGTAAAAATGAAAAAATAAAAGTACAACCAATCAACAAAAACTAAAAGAAAACCACAACAAAAACAACCAAGGAGAAAAGAAGAAAAGAGAAAAATAGAAAAATTGAAAAAAGAAGCAAAAGATATAAAACTATGTATATACAGTGTGTGAACGGGTGTGCAGAGAGAGAGAGCAATATATTACTTGGACAGCAGGTGGCGCTGTGATGTTGTTAGTAAATGGATAACACAAGCTAGATTTACTGTATATGATGGGGGTCAGAAGCCACTCTCTAGTTGCAAAGGCGACCGGATCTTTTCTTCCTGGCTTCTTTGTCCTCAATCTAGGCCTGTCCATTTCATCATCATTCAGTCAACACCAAACTGGGGTCCCAAAGCTTTTACCAGAATTCCTGGGAGACCCATCAGTTTCCTCTAACACCAAAGTGGCCCCCCCCAAGGGGTGCAGGAGTCGCTCAGCTCAGCTCAAGGATGGCCAGTAGAGCTCAGCAGGTGCACCAGAGCTGGCCATACACTAGGACACTGTGGACTGTTCCTCCTGTGCAAGCAGTCTTCCCACAATGGTGTCAGCCACCAGCAGCCAAGACAATGAGAGAACCATGCCACCCAGAGTTCAACCCTGGCTGCCAGATACTGTTTGAGTCTACTTGCTGCCCCAGTGAGCAGCCCAGTGCAAAATCAAAATACTTCAGGACAGCCCTTTCCATCCCCAGACCTCCATGAGAGAGCTGACCAACTGACCGACCTTTGCCCATATCAACCACCTGACTTCTTCATGGATTTTCCTCAATTCCAGACCTCTTCTTTGGCTCCTGGAGTCTCCTGCTGCTTCACTGTGCCCCTGGAGTGATGTTTCTGTGCAGATTACCACAGCCAGAAGTGACGGAAGACTATGATCCCCTGTCTTACCATGAGTACCCAGCATGAAGATGTTTCTAGTCCACCATCTTTCTCCACCCCCAATTTTTTTTTTTTCATTTATCTGTGTTAATTTTCAACTTTCTCATTGATCCCATTGAGCTTACTTGTGATCCTTGTTTTTAATTCCATATCCAAGATTTTAAAAATTCTTTTTGGTGGGAGTCTGTTGCTGGAGAGCTGGTGTGATTCTTTGGGGGTTGAATGGCATGCATTTTTGTATTTCCAGAGTTATTATGCTGGTTCCTTGTCATATGGAACCTTTCTCCTCAGCTCAAAATATCTCTGTGCTCTTATGCCAAAAATTCTGCAGCTCAGTGTAGAGAGTCAGATGTATGCTGCCCTTCAGCTCATGCAGGTAGGTACCCACCGGGGTTCTGCTGGCAGTTTAAGATAGTTGGACCTCAGATCCCTGGGACAGTGCCAGTGGTGACAGATTAGGTTAGATAATCCATACTTCCAGTTCCCAGGTCCCTGGATGACAAACTTGAGTTCTTGGGACCAGACTAAGACAGAGTTGGCAAACTTGCTCTCAAGCCTCCCTGATTTCAGGTGTTATTTGTGATAATGAGGGGTGAGATGCCTTCCTGCTGCAACAGAATGCTGAGGCAGGAGAAGTGTGAGCCTGTGATAAGAGGGGCGAGCTCCTCTTGACAAGATTAGCAGAGGTGAGCATTTATGGGATACATAGGTCACTTGCACCCCCTTTCTCAGAAATGACAGTGGTCTCTGTTTCTATCCTTCAGGGACAAACAAGCACCCAGGTTCCCAGCTGCCATCCAAAAAACTGCAGCAAAAATAGCAGAGGCAGCTCAGTCCATGGGGTGTAGGGCTTGCCAGACTAGGTATGGGGTATGTCAAAAATGCCCCAGCATGGGGAAGTGAGGTTGTGTCAGGGATATGACAGACGGCTTGTAGCTTAGGAAAGGACAGCCAGCCTCACCCTCCCACAGAAGAGGCAGAGCTTTTGTCCTTGGGACACACAATGAGCTTACTCATTGCTTCTTTTTAGTGGGAACAGGGTGAGCCCTGAGCTCCATGGAATCAGGGGTGTCAAGGAGCCAGTATAAATATCTTAAAGATCAGGTTTGCTATGTAAACTTTCAAGTAATATCTTGCTCATCAGAGAAGTTTCTAGTAGTTTAGCTGTAGAAAGGGAGATGACCTTACAAATGAAGATTACCTTTATAATGTAAATTTCTTATACCAAGAGTTAAAAATAGCCACCTAAATGTCAGAATGTTGTATTGTGGAAATGAATTTAGTTTGACAGGTGGATTTTTCAACCTCACTTGATTCTTAATTAGATTACTGGCTTCAGGGTGGAGCCCTGTCTTAGTTTATTTGTGTTGCTATAAAGGAATACTGAGGTGGGGGAATTTATATGCAAAAGAGGTTTATTTGCCCCACAGTTCTTCAGGCATCAGCTTCTGGTGAGGGCCTCCGGCTCCTTCCATTTATAGCAAAGGTGAAGGGGAGCAGTTGTGCAGAGATCACATGTCAGAAGAGGAAGCAAAAATGTTCTAGGTTCTTTTTAACAATCTTATCTCATGGAACTAATAAATCAAAAAGTTCCTCATTACCATGAGGATGGCACCAACCCATTCAGGAGGGATGTGTTCCTTATGACCCAAACACCTCCAATATTCAGGATTAAATTTCAAAATGAGATTTGAAAGATCAAACATGTCAACTATAGCAGGCCCTTTAATGACTAGAGCAAAGAAAGTATGCAGTTTTCAGAACCTAATATTTAGATATGCAAGAAAGAGGTGCAGCTGGAAGTCAAAACACTTATCAAGGATGCCATTTTGATTGAACTTATTTGGGTTCTATCTCTTCTATTCCTGGTTCTCTTGGAGTGAGAAAGGTATGTGCAAAAATGATCCAGAAGGGTGGTGCCTGTGACTCAGTTAGTAGGGCACTAGGCCCATATACCAAGGTTGGTGGGTTCAAACCCAGCCCCAGCCGGGCATTGTGGTGGGTGCCTGTAGTCCCAGCTACTTGGGAGGCTGAGGCAAGAGAATAGCCTAAGCCCAAAACCTAGAGATTTCTGTGAGCTGTGATGCCACAGCACTCTACGGAGGGCAATAATATGAGATTCTGTTGAAAGAAAGAAAGAAAGAAAGAAAGAAAGAAAGAAAGAAAGAAAGAAAGAAAGAAAGAAAGAAAGAAAGAAAGAAAGAAAGAAAGAGAGATCCAGAAGGAGCTCACCAATAAGCAAAAGAAAGAATTCACACAGCACTTTCTGTGGGGGAGTTTTTAGCTGATAAGCAAATAACTGTATTAAAACATTCCCCCCCCCCCACTCCCCTGAAATGGCCTCCAGTGGCTTTTTTCTTTACCAAAGATAAAGGAAATATTGAAAGTAGGACATTATGAAAACATTCAGGACATCAAGGGTAATACAACAGCTCTGATGCCATTCCAGAAAGAGGTCCAAAATTGTTTTGAAGGGTAGATTAGGCACTGAGTACATAGCTTCCCAAGGGGAGTACTTTGAAGGTGTCTTACAGTGATATTCAGTAATGAGGTATGTAGCACATTTTAGAATGAGTTCATGAACTTAATCATCAGTACTTGTTTGCCATGTTAACTTCAATTTGGAAAAATATTTTGGAACATTTCAATAAAACAAGTGATAAATTACAGAGTCCTGAGTTATTAATAGTTCTTTATAATGGGTACCTCTTGTCATCTTTAAATTTATTTCAAAAGAACTGGAAGGAAATTTTGATGAAATATTAATGAAATATATAGCAAAAGTGATAAAGATAAGTGATGAAATCAATAAAAATTACTGTGACATCAAGAAAAGTATCAATAATTTTTAGAATATTTCAAGAGCAGTAAATAATTAAGAGAAAGAAATTTTACATAAAAGTAAGAAATGGGTAAAAAAAACATGAGTAATGAAGAGGTGAAATATCTAAACACATTTTAAAAGATTTAAATTTCTTGCCAATTTAATACAAAATAATGACATCAACTAAGGTAGCGTAAAACTGATAATATGCCACTACAGCCTAGACATCAATAACAAAGCTTTTAATGGAGGTCATTAATTTTAAAAGTATTTAAGATTAGTCACCACACAAGAAAATCTGAAATGCTTTGAAATTTTATAACTCCTATATGAAAGAAACTTGAGAGAATTTCCCAATTTGAGAACAATCCTAAAAATGTGCGTTACCAGTAGTGAGTCATGAATCTTAAGGGAATTTTTCTAAGTCATCAATAATAAAATGAACTTCTATCACCCATGTTAGAGACTAAATCATCTTTATGTTCTCTACATAGAAACTTACATTACAAAAATATTGTCATAAAAAGAGGCTATCAAAGCAACCAAAAAAAAAAAAAAGGTGAGAAAAAAAGGGTTCTATTGCTGTTGAATTGTTAATAAATTTAAATGTATTTTATTATTTTACTATTATATTTCTCTGGATTTGTGATGTTTGTGACAATGGTCTGGAATTTGTTGCAACTTCTTTTCCAAAGGAATATTCAAAGTTTTACATTTTCACATATTAATATTTATTTGTATATTTTTCCCTTAATGAGCTCCCCAACCCAAATTGTGTAAGCATCCATCCTCCCACAAGCTGGCTGCACCCACATAAGGTCAAACTTGGGACTGTGAATCCCAGTAAAGACAAGCATGTGGTTACAATTCCTTAGGGATATTTTTCAATCCCCTTCCCTGCTGAAAACTGAAATAGGTAGTCCCGTGGAGAGTATGGAATTCTGGGGTCTTAGTTTTCTGGGGGTGTTCTCCTCTTGGACTCTCCAACACTGATGAGCACTGGGCTTCTCTCTCCCTTTCCTAGCAACTCACCAAAACTGCCGGTCAGTTTGGCAAATTCAGTAAAAGCAGCCGGGCAAGAGTCAGGGGCTTTGATGCTCCATTGACCTCTCAGGGTTCCCACCTTCACCAAGATTTGACATGGTAATTCCTTACAGTCTTGGCACCCTTAGATGCTTTTAAGATGTTTTCATATAGCATTTCTATTTGTTTTTCAGTGGGATGGTCACTTTGATAGCCTTAGATAAGCCCTTATTTATTCATTTCATGGCAGATATAGACTAGCCATATATCCTGTCATGTATATAGTCTTGCTTTAAAAATTTTTTTAAAAGTTTAGATTACACAGAAGAATTTTTAAATTAAAAAAAACCTCAGTCTTACTAAGCAAATAATATTAGTGTTCTCATATGTCATCTTCTTTCTATACTTTTTAATTCTTGAAGCCGTAGACTAACTAAAATTTTGAGCTATGCTTTCTTTTCTGCTTTCATTCTCAACGTTTTATCATAAGCATTTTCTTACATCATTAAAAATGCTTAATGAACATTAAGTATATGTGCTGCTTTAAATCATAATATTGTGTGCAATTCAGTTAATGGAAAAATGAGATCTGGGAATAAAAATAAAACATACACATGCTTCACTGAGACGTTCCATTCCATGAAGTTCCACTCCATGGAGCCGGTTGGCTGCCGGGACTGGGAGCCCTGCCAGGGAACTTGGTTTGGGAACAGTTTCTTCTGGCCCTCTACCCTGCTTCCTCCTTATCCCCGCCTACCCCACTCCACCCTTGCCCCAACCCTGGCTGGAGAAGGTGGCTTTGGACTGAGTTTGCATTTCTAAAACCTGGTTAGCTGGACCCACTGGGTTCTCAGTATGCATCTGAACAAGAGACTACATAGCAAACACAACCCAGTGTTTCCTCCCAGGCATGCTTCTTTGAGGATCCTTTCATTTGAAAAATGCCTGCCATGTATTTTTTAGTGTAGAAATGTATGTTCCAGTGTAAGAGGCAGATTGAGGCTCCTGTGTTTACTTTCCCTTACACTCAAATCTCATTGAAATGACAGAAAAAAATGTACGGAAAGAAAAAAAAAAAAAGCAGTTACTGCTGGGATAACGAAATTGGAACTTAGGAGTAGGCTTAGGCCCTGTGATGAATTTCTATAGGTAAAAGAGGAGGGTATCAAAGAACAATCCAGACTGCAGGGCGCTGCAGCCCAGAACACACGGAGAAGGTCAAGGGGACGCTGCAGTTCTGCTGACAGCAGCTCTGAGTCGCCAATCAGGGATCACTGTAAGCGCAGGCCGACGCATGCGCATGGGATACCCGGCTCACACAGCCTGCACCCCACGCACAGACTGGTGGCAACAATGACTGTCCCCACACTGAAGCTGAAAACCTTTTCTCCAGTGAAATTGCATGATCTACCTGAAGACAGCCAGTTTTTCGGTGTGGGTGTTAGTGCCACAGGGGAAAGCCCTTTTGATTTTGTTACTGAGGGAGGAGGAGGACTGCCTACCTGCCCCTCCACTCCATGTTGGAGCACCTCCTGAAATAAAACGTGTTAATCAGTACCCCCAGTCCTCCCCACCATGTAGACACACCAACAAGTTCTGTTTGGTTAACTTTTGCTGCTTAACAATTCACCCCCACATTTTGTAATTTAAAGCATCAACCTCTTATTGTATCTCATGAGTATTGGCTCAGGAATTCAGGGAGGGCTCATCTGGGCAATTTTTCTGCTCATGTGTCTCAGCTGAGGTCACTTGGCGGACTCAGATGGAGGATGGCTGGTCTAGAGGGTCCAGGTGACTTTGTTCATATGTCTGGACTCAGTAGTCACGTTGGTAAACATGGCTGAAAGCCTGTGGTCTCCTGGAGTGTCTACCTGTAATGCTTCCTGCGTGGAACCCCAGGGTAGTCACACATCTCATACCATCAGACAAGGATTCCAGACAGCATAAAAGACAGGAAGAGAAAGCCTCCGGTCTTCTAAGGCGTGGTCCCAGGAACCAGCACATTGTCACATCCACTATATTCTACTGGTCAAGCAGCCAATGAGTTTATCCAGAATGAAGGGAAGGGAACATATGCCTCACCTCACATCCAATGGGGAAAGAAGAGACAAAATAGACAAAATAAACCATTAAATATTTAAAAGGGGGTTTGTGTTGTAAATAAATAAATAAAGCAGTGGAAGAGGGTAGGAAGTGTCAGGAAGGTGGGAGGGATACTGTTACATAGGGTGGTCCTGGAAGTCTTCACTGTTTACATGACTTTTGAGCAGGGGCCTGAAGGAAGGGAGGGATGGGGATTTTTCATTTTATTCTCAGTAAAACTAGAAATCTTTGGAGGGTTTTCAGCAGAGGATTAAAATGATCTGACTTGAATTTTAAAGGGATGCACTTAGTGCAATATGGAAAACAGACTGACGGAGAGGTGAAAAGGGGAGGTAGAGATACAAACAAGGAGGTTATTTTGATAATCTAGGCAGGAAATCATGGTGGCTTAGACTAGCATGTGGATATATTAAGTGGCCAATTCTGTAAAGATGCTTGGTATATAAACATACATCTACAATTATCATTTAATAAATTAAATTTTTCACCTTACACATCATAGCAAGTCTATAGTTTATAAATTAGTGATAAGAAACCAATAATAATATTTCTCATTGAAGCCTAGCATACATTAATGTGTACAAGTCTTAAGTGAACCATTTATTCATCTACACATACATGGATACTGATGTAAACACACAGAAGGCTCCCTCCTGGCCCTTCCTGTCAGTATTCTCCTCAGAGATAACTACTCTTCTGGCCTCTTTCCCAAAGGATTGATTTTGTCTGTTTAAGTACTTTAAGGTAACACAATGATATGGTATCTATACATTTATGCCAGTCATATTTCAGTCAATATTATGTCTGTGGGGTTCATCCATGCTATTCACATAAGCAGAGATTTCATTTGTTCTCATCAATGTGTACCATCCTATTGTATGAATATACCATGATTTATTTATAATTAAAGAGCATAGCTGATAAATATCAGCTAATAGCTTGAAAATGCCGAGGGAAAAATAAGAATCCTTTGTAGCCTAAGCTGCTAGAAGCCTTAGAATTACCATGAGGAAGAAGCTGAAAGAGAAAACATTTCAGGCAAATGAGGTGGTAAATAGATTGTTTGGAGCATGCCATGTAGGAGATGACTCCTAGATGTTGAGGAAAGAGGCTTGAAAGTTACGAGAGAGCTCCAAGTGGAAAGCATCCCTCTGGGAGTCATCAAGGTGCATAGATGTACCCTGGCCCTCGAATTGGATGAGATCTATTAGAGTAAGGGTAGCTGAGGACTGAGCTCCTGGTAATGTTGAGAGCCCAGGGAGAAGGATGAAAAAGTCATGGCTGATGAGATTGGAAAAGAACCAAGTGGTACTCTGAAAGTTTCAAGGCATGAACTGTGGCAAAGGTTGAGGATAGACCTCAATGACAGTGGGGGCTGAGGTGACAAGAGCTGTCTCAGTAGTGAACTGAAGAAAAACCCGATCAGGTTCATGTGGAAGCAACCGCTGGCCTCCACCCAAAAGCTGTGCACTGTTCTTTAGTAATAAGAAATCTGGTTTTGTGTGGGGTAAAATGGACCCAGTTCTATTTTCTAATCTTCTTCCTCAGAGTGTGACTGTGTGCAAGCAAAAGTGTATGTGGGGTTACCAGGAAGCCACCTGATCTATCCATGAGGACCCCTTGGCTCTTCACTATTAGTCAAATTTTTAGTGTGATAGTACTATGGAACAACCTAAAAATCCACAATCAACATTTTCTTGCATACCTCTGCATGCTGTTTGGCTTATCTGAAGTGAACTTACAGGAGCTTGGCTCGGTGGGGGTGCAATCCAGGCTGAAAGAAAAGCCCTGTTCCCAGAGCAGGGTTGGAAGCTCCAAGAGGAATGTGGAAACTTGCCAGGCTTCCTAATGCTTTGGCTCAGAACTTGCATGGTCATGTCTATCTATTGGCCAAAGAATTTGCATGACTAAGCCCAAACTCAATGAAGAGAGTTACTATTCTCTGCCCACTGTGAACCATGGCAGAGGATGAGATAAGAATTGTGAGCAAATATATCACACACCCTGGGTGAGGAGTTCTTTTACAACTAGAACTTTACCTTGGAAGTGAGAACAGTGTAATCTAAGAATTTTATTAATTTTAAATTAAAATTTGAACAAATAGTAAAAATCTACTGCACCTTTTTTTTGTTCTACCCTCCAACCCTGTAACCTCAGATGCACTAAACTATTGCGTTGGTGCAAAAGGATTTGTGGTTTTTGCATTGTTTGAAATTTGTCTTTTAATACTGAAAATAAATTCTTTTTATTTTTTTAATTCAATCATACTGTGTACATTAATGTAGTTATGGGGGTACAATACACATGGTTTTCTATACAATTTGGAATACTTCATGAAACTGGTTAACATAGCCGTCACTGCATTTTCTTAGTTATTATGTTAAGATATTTATATTCTACCTTAGTAGATTTAACATGTACCCATGTACCATATTTGGTCCTACCAATTACCCACCCTCGACCCATCCTCCGACCTCCTTCCCTCCCCTCCCCCTCCTCTTTCCCCTTCATCTTGGACTGTAGTTGGGTTATAGCATTCATATGAAAGTTTGGGTGTTTATAAATTGGTTTCATAGTAGAGCTGAGTACATTGGATAATTTTTCTTCCATTATTGAGATACTTTGCTAAGAAGAATATATTCCAGCTCCATCCATGTAAACATGTAAGAGATAAAGTCTCTATCCTTCTTTAAGGCTACATAATATTCCATGGTGTACATATGCCACAATTTATTAATCCACTTGTGGGTCGATGGGCACTTGGGCTTCTTCCATGACTTAGAATTATGAATTGGGCTCCAATAAACATTCTGGAGCAAATATCTTTGTTATAAAGTAATTTTTGGTCTCCTGGATATATACCTAGTAGAGGAATTACAGTATTGAACGTCAGGTCTATTTTTAGATCCCTCAGTGATCTCTAAACTTCTTTCCAAAACGAACGAATTAGTTTGCATTCCCACCAGCAGTGCAGAAGTGTTCCCTTTTCTCCACATCCACGCCACTATCTACGGTTTTGGGATTTTGTGATGTGGGCTAATCTTACTGGAGTTAGATGATATCTCAAAGTAGTTTTGATTTGCATTTCTCTAATGATTAAGGATGATGAGCATTTTTTTCATGTGTCCGTAAGCTATGCACCTGTCTTCTTCAGAGAAGTTTCTCTTCAAATCCCTTGCTCACACTGAGATGGAATCACTTGTTCTTTTCTTGCTAATACATTTGAGTTCTCTGTGGATTCCGGTTATTAAACTTTTGTCAGAGACAAATGTCTCTCCCATTCTGAGGGTTGTCAGTTTGCTTTACGTACTATGTTCTTGTGGAAATACATTCTTAAATAAATTTGGTTATGTTATGTGTTATTATAATGCACATTTCTCACTTTATGTTTTTTTGTTAATGACTTATTATTTGCTGTTTATTTTATATTATTTGGCTATGAAACTGATGTTCAACAAAAAGCAAATTTGAGTGATTTTCTTATTTGAGTTCAATGGGGGTTATAAAGCAGTGGAGATAATTTGCAAACATCAACAATGCATTTGGCCCAAGAACTGCTAATGAACATACCGTGTAGTGGTGGTTCAAGAAGTTTTGCAAAGGAGACAAGAGCTTTAAAGATGAGGAGCATAGTGGCCTGCCATGGGAAGTTGACAGCAACCAATTGAGAGCAATTACCAAAGCTGATCCTCTGACAACTATAGGAGAAGTTGCTGAGGAACTCAAACATGGACCATTCTATGGTCGTTTAGCATTTGAAGCAAACTGGAAAGGCAAAAAAGCTTGATAGATGGGTGCCAACTGAAAATCAGAGAGACTGTAGTTTTCAAGTGTCATCTTTTCTTAGTCTACACAACAATGAACCATATCTCAATCAGCTTGTGTCATTCAAGGAAAAGTGGATTTCATACTTTTGAAACAACAACTGACACTGACCAACTCAGTGGTTGAACTAAAAGGAACCTCCACAGCACTTTCCAAAGCCAGATTTACACCAAGAAAAGGTCCTGGTCACTCTTGGGCGTGTGCTGCCGGTCTGATACTACAGCTTTCTGAATCCCACTGAAACCATTACGTCTGAGAAGTATGCTCAGTGAACCTGTGATACGCATTGAAAACTGTATCACCTGTAACTGTCATTGGTCAGCAAAAAGGGCACAATTGTCCACGACAACACTCAACCCCACATCACACAACCAACCCTTTCAAAGTTGAACAAATTAGGCAACGAAGTTTTGCCTCGTCCTCCATATTCACCTGACCTCTTGCCAACTGACTACAACTTCTACAAACATCTCAACAACTTTTTGCAGGGAAAAATCCTTCCACAACCAACAGGATGCAGAAAATGCTTTCTAAGCATTCAGCAAATCCGGAAGCATGAATTTTTGCACTACAGGAGGAAACAAACTTATTTCTCACTGGCAAAAATGTGTTGACTGTAATGGTTCCTATTTTGATAAATAAAAATGTGTTGGAGTCTAGATATAATGATTTAAAATTCATGGTCCAAAACCACAATTACTTTTGATGGTAGAGTAGAAAGGTATATCCCATATTTCCACGGAATCACCACACCAACCCTCACCAGACTATTGCTCACCTTATTTTATAAGACAGAGAAATTGCCTCTGCCTTTCATTTATTTTTATATTGTATTTTCCACTGCATGCAGGCAAAACTAATACTGATGGACACAACCAGCTTTAAGAGAGAATGGAAGTATGGACAATACCTTCAAGGAAATTTTCTATACAGAAGATCAGAGAAAAGAGATAGTAACAAGAAGGGGCGAAGGGTTGAGGTAGTTTTCTTTCCTATTTTAAGTCAGAAATTATTACAGCATGCTATATGATGATGCAGAGTCCAGTTAAAAAAGCAATAGATACAAGACAGAGGGGAAGTTATTGAAGTAATATCCTTGAGTAGGCAAGGGGAAAAGGAATCCTGTGCCTGCCCTTGACATCTGATAATTGGAGGTATATTTGTTTTGACTTAAGAGCAATTTGTACCTATTATATGACCTAGACTATTTCCATCTCATGAAGTTTTCCCAGTGGTTTTTCAAGTCACTTCTACCTATTAAATTTTTTTGTTCATGTTTAATTATTTCTAAATATTAATAATAATTGAACCTCTCACAGACCCTATCTCCATCTCTCCCCACATTGTTTTACATTTTTAATTGGGAAAGAAAATGTGGGGAAGTTTGTAGTGTTTGTGATTACATGAATAGTTAGAAGATGGCCCAGTAGCCCAAATTAAAAGAAATATTCATTAAATGGCAAAAATCATCTTGCAAATAAATATGTAAGACACAGAAAGCTGATAAAGCAAGTAAAGAAAGAAGCTATTTTTTTCTTAAATGGAATAGAAATGGAATTTTTAAACCCACAGATGTTTGAAGGAGGTAAAAATATATTTTCTTGTTTGATGGAATTGCTACAATTCCAAATATATAAATCCACCCACAGCATTAATTAAAGTTTAAAATATGTTCTCCCTCTGGTGTAAGTAGCATAGTGTTTTTACCTGAGTAAGCCACTGCTTTTCTCCCATGTTCTGTCATGTAAGATCTAGGATCCTTTTAAATACATATTTTTCCCACAAGGAGCAAGTTTTAGGAGAAATATCAGGAGTTACATTTGAGACCCGTTAACTTTTAGATGCCCGTTAACCATCCCAATGGAGATGTTCAGTAACAACTAAATATATGGGTCTGGAGTTCCAGGGAAGATCTGGGCTGGAGATATAATTTTTGAAGTCATCAGTCTTTAGTATATTTAAAGCCATGAGACATATAAGATCATCTAGGGAGTTAGTGTCTATAATTCCCAACAAGAACAGGTCCTTAGACTGAGCTCTGGAGTGCAACATAACCAGGTGAGAAAAAATGAGGGGGCAAATCAACAAAGGAGACTGAACAGGAGTGGCAGCGCAGGGGGGAGAAAACAGAAAGAGCAGGATCCTAGAGGGCAGGAGAAGTGTTTCTGAGAGGAGACTTGTCTATTCAGATGACTCAAGTAAAAATGGAGAAATGGTCTTGGATGGTAAAAGCAGAGCTCTTAGTGATCTTCACAAAAGCATTCCAAGTGAAGGGTTGGAGGGAACACTTGTTTGGAGTGGGTTCAAATGAGGATTGAAAAGAAACCAGAGGCAATAGGACTAGACAACTCTTCCTAGAGCTTTTCTGCAAATAGGAGATGAAAGAAATTGGGTAGTGAGGTCAAGGACAGTTGCACACTTGTTTACTTTTTAATTTGGTAAAAATAAAAGAATGCTGTCGGATGTATGGGAATGACCCAGAGAAGTCTATTTATTGTACAAGGAAAGGAGCCTGCTTTGAGCTGGGAAGATGGACAGTTCAGAATGACAAAGAAAATAAAAAGTGTAATAGAGAATATATAGACACCAATGCAAGTAAGGGGTTAGATGTGGTGATAGGAGCTTATGGAAGTTCCTTGATTTATTTTCTTTTTTTTAATATCATCAGCTAAGTGAAGGTAGAGAGAAAATATAGGAAGTTTAAGGGCAGTAGAGAAAGTAAGAAATATCCATCTGGGATAGTAAGAGGGAAGTTAAACCTGGAAAATACGATGTGATCACCCTGCAGCTTTAAAGATACACTTGAAGTTATTCATCATCAGCGTAAAGTGAGAGCAGTCAGCAGAATTGTCTGTTTCCCTACAGCCATTTTCAGCTGTGGATCCAGGCCTGGGAGGGGTTTCATTGGGGATTTTCCTGAGCAGAATGACACACTGAAGATGGTCAGGAGGGTAGAGTTGAAAGTGTATTCAAGAGAATCATCGAGTGATGGGCTGCACAAAGTTTAAGCGTAGGTCATGAGGAGGAGGAGGACATGACGAGGATAATGGATTGAAGGTCTGCTGGGACTGAAGTTATTAAAGCCATGTGCTAAAAAGGATGAACAGGATAGCTGGTGGGAGAGTTGCAGGGTGCTTAAAATTGCAGTTTTTTGTTTGTTTGTTTGTTTGTTTTCATTTCTTTATTGTTTATTGTTGGGGATTCATTGAGGGTACAATAAACCAGGTTACACTGATTGCATTTTTTAGGTAAAGTCCCTCTTACAATCGTGTCTTGTGCCCAGAAGGTGTGGCACACACCAAAGCCCCACT
>CAUYPK010028263.1:0-54635 GCA_963574355.1 Loris lydekkerianus | reverse complement strand
CTCCATCTTTCTTTAAGGCTGCATAATATTCCATGGTGTACATATACCACAATTTATTAATCCATTCGTGGATCGATGGGCACTTGGGCTTTTTCCATGTCTTAGCTATTATGAATTGGGCTGCAATAAACATTCTGGTACACATATCTTTGCTATAATGTGATGTTTGGTCTTCTGAGTATATACCTAGTAGAGGAATTATATTGCCTGTATACCATCTGTACCTTACCCTGAAAAGGACCTAAATATCATTTTGATAGGAAAAGTCAGGTTAGGGTGAACCCAATCAGCCTCTCCATCCTCGCTACCACCTGAGGCCACTGGCAGTATATTCCATCACAGTCCTTCTTGTCCTGTTCTCACATTTCTTTGAAAAACTTTAACTACCCCATTATTTACTCACTTCTACTTGGAAAATAATAGGTATGTGGAGAGGGTTGAAGCAAGGAATATTGTTTTCAAGTGCCAAGGCACTTTGCACATATAATTTTATTGAACATGAATAGTCACATTGTGACATTTTTTCTATCACACACAAATTATTGAGGCTTAGACGGATAAATACTTGCCGAACATCACACAGCTCACAAATGGCAGGAGGTATGTTTGTGTCAAAGTGCTTGTTCTTTTCAGGACAACGCAGCATCTGTTTGAGATTGCACTGTCCCATGTGCTTGTTAGCCACTAATTAATTCTTAAACAGTATTTCTGTAGCAAATACCAAGCATTAGCTTTGTTTTATTTCAAGTACCACGTTTAAAATAATCTTGGTTAAAGAGTATGATATGATATTGGCAAGTAGAATTATATGTGAGTCTTACAGCAATGGATAAATGTGCTAGACTTAAAAAAAAAAAAAAAAAAAAAACAAGTTTCCAAAGAACCCCTTCATTCATTCGGCCAGTCATTCAACAGCCACTTATTGAATTCTTGCCTTATGCCAGGTACTGGAGTTGGATCTGTGAAAATAACAGACAAAAATCCCAGCTTTTATGGGATGTACTTTTGGGCAAGACAGATATGCAAATAATTAAAATAAATTTTATATGTTGGAGGTTGCTCTAGAGAATAGAATAAGTGAAAAAATAAGATCATTTTAAGTAGGTAGTAGATTAATAAGATCATTTTAAGAAGGCCTTATGGTAGGGCATTTGAATAAAGACTTTGTGAAAGTGAGCACATAAGCCAGCAAGTTCAGAGGCCATAAGGAAGGTTCCTGTCTATTATGAGTCAAAGAGAGAATTTAGGTGACAAGGTCAGTGAGAAAATGTATCAGGTTCTCTAAGACCTTGAGTATTGTTATGGCTTTGCCTTTCATCATGAGAAAATGGGGAAGCTATTAGAGGATTTTGAGCAAAGTGACATGCTACAACCTATATTTTAAATGATCACTGTTGCTGACATTTTGAGATGAGGTGGTAGAAGCCAATTAGGTGGTTACTACAATAAACTAAGTCAGGAATGATGGTAGCTTAAATTAGGGTGTTAGTAGTGGAGTTCATAAAATGACAGATTCTAGTTACATTTAGAATATGGAGGCTTCGGATCACACAAATTGGTGATAATTTGGAAGTCAGTTTGAGGGAAGAGAATCACTAAAAATGACTCCAAACATCTTGGCCTCAGTATGCCATTAACTGAGCTGGAGAATATTAGAGGATGGATAGGTCTAGTGGAAAGTGAGCGGAAGTGAAGATCTGGATTGTGGATTTGCATATGTTACCTGTGAATGTTTATTACTCCTTTAAGAGCAGCATTGAGTAGATAATTGAATATAAGAATCTAGAAATCAGGGGAGAATTCCAAGCTATGAATGTAAATTTGAAGTCATCTTTATAGTTCATATCAATAGTATGAATGAAATCACTAAAGGAACACATTTAGACAGAAAAGAGAAGAGTTCTAAGGACCAACTTGGGACACACCAACATGTAGAGGTTGGTAAGATGAAAAGTAACCAGACAAGGAAACTTCACAGGAAAGTCCCAGAGAGGTAGAAAAAAATCAGCAGTGAGAGGCATCCATCAGTTTAATGAAGACACTGGGTCAAGGAGGAGTATGCGGTCAACTGTGTCAAATGGTACTGATAGTTCAGGAGAGGTGAGGATTGAGGACTGACATTAGACTTAGCACCAGGAAGTTTATTGATGATTAAGGGAAGAAGTTTCAGTACCAGTTTGAGACAAAAATCTTTGTAGTTAAAGAGGGAGAATAAGATGAATTGGAGATCAGAGATTATAGATAATAATAAAAAATTTCACCAATATTATATAATAGACAGTTATTACCTCTAGGTTTAAAGAGAATGCTAATGCCTATTACCTTTTTTTTTTTACATAATGGGAGTTATTAAACCTGCTACAAAATCTTGCTAATTGATACTTCACAAAGTAGTGTATATACTACATCACAATTTTATCTTTTTAATATCATGATAACTATGTAAATTAGTTGAATTCATTTGAAATCCTATTTTTTTTTACTGTATTCATTTGAAAACTTTTTTTTTTTCTGAGAAAGAATCCTGGGATTAACTACTAGTGCTTAGCAAAAAAAGCTGAAGAACCACCTCTGTTTTAGGTTTACTATCGAGATTTCTACAGGTGCTTTCATTCTTCTTCTACCCTTTACAAATATTAACACTATTGCCAACTCTATCACATCCCTCCTTACCTAATGACCTAATGATACCTCAAAGTGGAATTTAATATAAAATTGATAAAAATAAATGAGAGAGAGAGAAAAGAAAGTTGTTCACCATGTAACCTATATTGCCTTGTTTCATATTTACCTCTTAAAATTTTAGTTTGGAATGTTGTGCTATGAAGAGATGCTTGCAAAATTAAATGAACCTTCCAGTACCTTTCAGAATGTCAAAGACAGAATATGTTTATAATATTTGAATTCAGTTAACAAATGCCTTCTGTTTCTTGCTCTTTTCTCATAATCATTTATGAATTATTAACTTGCATTTTCATGCCTTATATTATCTGAGAAAAGATAATAGTAATTAGCAATTAGTGCTATACCCTAAACTTTTGAAGTTCTTAACTACTTATTTTTTGCTGTAGGGTTTCAAATGAGGCAGATTGAAAAATCCAGTCAGACTTAGCTGGTATTTTCCATACAACATCTGGTCTGACAGCTAGATCTGTAGTCAAGCTTATAAATCAAAATGGAGCTGACTTAGAAGTGATAAAGAAATGTAGACATGCTCCATGATTTTTGTAGAAGATTCGCGATCATTTTTTATGTTAATATCATAGAACCAAAAATGAGCTGCTGTATTTTAAATTTTAAACATTTTCATTATGAAAATGGTTTCATTATAATCCATTTACTGAAAAATAAAGTAATTTGCAGATAGAGAAGGCTAAGAGCCTGAGGAGAGCAAGAAATACAGTTAGGGAGTCTGCTAGAGATGAATAAAATGATTTCCACGTAGCTCTGCCGGTCAACTCAGGAAGCTTACACACCTGGCTTAAAGAGATTTCTGAAAGGAAAAAATTATAAACTCAGTACAGGCAAGCCTTGTAGAGGGATCTGTTGTTTGAGATGTTGCCAACTCATGCTTAGAAACTTGGACATAGGAGTGTAGACGGGAAGGGTTTTTCCATGACTGAGGACTTGCCAAATGTCTTTGGTAGAAGATGGGCTAAGAAAGAGCAAAGAAAGATGACAGTTTGTAGCAGGAGACTGTTTCACTCTTGAGTTGCAGGCTGGATAGAGAAGCTAGATAAAGAAAGATGTGCTAAGTAAGAATAAGGAAAAGCTTGAAAGAGATTGCAGTGAGGGAAAACTAAGTCTAATTTTATTGAGACTAGAATGGAGGGCATAGGACAAATAAGATTATATAACGTTAAAGCTGTAAGTAGCTGCAGAAACCATTTACTTTCATCACTTCATTTTCTAGATGATTCAGAGAGATTAATTCACTTTCCTAAGTTCATCAAAATAACCATAGGCAAGCCCCTAAAATTCAGAGGATCAAACTTTCAACCTTCCTGTGGTTTAGTGCCCTTGATTCAATTGCCACAGACGTGGAGAGAATGATAATCTTGAGTCCTTTTAATAAAGGAAATTATTTTTAAGAAAGAGTTTATTATTTCTATTGGACACGAAGAGAATAAAAATAGAAATCCTATCTTGGCTTTTAGCTCAAAGAATTCCCTAAGCATCAAATCAGGCAGTTGGATGCTCTGCAGTTTTTCCCTGAGATGCCACCATTGTCTTTGAAGATTTGGGAATACGAAGTTCTATGAAGAGGAAGATGTTTTGAAGAGAATAAAAGTTGTCAGAAAGATGGATCCACTGCATTAGGACACTAAGCCAACTTTTGCTGTAAGCCTTTGTCTTGAGTCTGTGGGTGTAATAGCGGCATATTGAACATTGAACATGGTAATTATGACATTTTTCTATATCTGCCTTGCGGATGCCACTGCTCTGTGGGAACTGTGCAGTAACACGTGTAAATCAGAGAGAAGGGTTTGCCGACAGCCTCTGAGGATGGGATAACGCTTTTGTACTCTCTCTCTACCCCCAAAGAGAATCATAAATTGCTAGAGTAAGTCTGGCCTATAAAGGGCGCTTTTGAGAACCTCCCATTTCTTCACTATGCATCTTGAAAGTGCATTTTAAACCTCAAAACTTAGCTCTCCTCATCTTTATTCCCTTCTCCCTTCGTTGAGCAGCCATGTTTGAAGGATCTCAGAAAGTCTAAGAGCTGGAGAATCACAATTAGGGTAATTTGCCCCAGGGGTAGGAGGATAGAGAGAGTTCTTTTGTCAAATTTGGCTCTGGTGCTGGAATTTTAACATGTGTTATTGGCTCTGGGGATTATGTTCCAGTTCTGGCTGAGTGAAAGCTTGCTTTGCTTTTGTTTTCTGAAAGTATTTAATAAAATGGCAGGACTCGCTTTCTTGCTTATTGAATTCTTTTGCCTGGGAAACATGCAAATTCTGAACCCAGCTGCACGTTTGTGACAAAGAGATAGCTAATAATCTGAGCTATATGCTTTTTTTTTTTTTTTTTTTTATAAGAAGCTTTTTTATTTTCTACAAGGGCAGAGCAATAGTACACAAAGTTAAGCCTTTTAGAGACTGGATTTAAATCTGCTTTCTATTAATAGCTTTCAGGAGCTTTTCTAAATAACCTTCAGGCATAGACAGGTTTTCTTACAAAAAAGCAGGTAGAGAAGAAAAGACCTGTGGTTTTTAACCAATAAAAGCTAAAAAGTTTCTAAATTGGCCTATTTCAAATAAATCAGTTAAGACAGAGCATTTCTTTTCTTCTTGTCGCTTTTATGCAATATTCACAAGTGATACTGAGATGGAATGCATCTTCTGAATTTATCCAGCTCAGATTCTGAATGTTGTAGAAGCTAGTACTGAAGACCAGGAAGAATAAATGATCAAAATCGCATAATGTATTCAATAGCTGCTGTTGGCCCCTGCAGACCCACGTTCTCCTCTTCTCTGCCCTTCTCTTCTATCCACGTCATAGAAGCTCACTTGTGTAGAATGCTTCGGAGACCCTTCCCATTGCTTCCGGTTCGGTTTGGCTGTATGTAGAGTTCACATGCATAAGTGTAAACAGGGCAGGATTCTTATTTCTCTAGTTCCCTTTATACCTAGCGGAGTAGTAGCTATGCTGATGTAGACACACCTTTCAGCAGTGCCCGCAACGTTTCTTCCCTGTCCCTGTACCCTGTGATAGTAATGGCACCCAGCTTTTTCTATCCCCAAGTGTCACACCATCCTTGCTAACGCCCCTTAACTCTGCTCATACTATTGTAACAGTTTGCTGCGTTAACTTCTTGAGTCACCCCTTCTTAGAGCACCGTCTGTTTCCTGCCCGAGTCCAGACTGGCACAGCAGGATGCTGGTAAGCACCACTCTGGGATAGGGACCCAGGTCTCCTTATTTCACTCTACTATTCTGCCCATTATGCCCAAGTGAAAAGTCGCCTTCTTTCAGGATCAAACCATCTATAAAACTTCCTGCTTCTTTTTTTTTTTTAATTCTTTTTTTTTTTTTAATTTCAAGGTATTATGAGGGTACAGATGGTTTTGGTTAGATGGACCACTTTTGTAATGATTGATTCAGGATGGTAAGTGTGCCCATCACCCATATAGTGTCCATGTACCTGTTAGGTAGGTTTTTGCCCAGCCCCTCCTCTCCTCTCTATCCTGTCCCACCTGCTTATTTCCACTTAGTTTTTCTTTCCTCTGTACACGTGTGCTCACTGGTTAGTTCCAATTTAATGGGGAATACATGCGGTATTTTTTCCCCATTCTTTAGATAGTTTATTTAGGATAATGTTTTCAGTTCATCCAAATTGTTGAGAAGTTATTACTTCATCATTTTATAGATGAGTAGTATTCCACAGTACACAGGTACATAGACCACATTTTGTTAATTCCTTCATGAAATGATAGGCACAATGATCTTTGTAACTGTGAATGGTGCTGCAACAAACACTCAAGTGCAGGTATCTTTTTGATAGAATGATTTCTTTTCCTTTGGGTAAATACCTACCCTTTAAAGTGTTTTTACTAGTCTCTCATTTCTACGCAGGAAGAAAACTATTCTTTTGTTTAAATAAATGAGCAAATAGTAAATTTAAGATAAAATGTTGATGAAAAGTTATATTTTTCTTACATCTTTTTATGTGGTGAAGCCAGATTTTAGGAGGAGAGGAGACATATTGGGTCCTAAATAAAGTTGGGTTCCTACTGACCAAGAAATGAAACATTAATTAAAGTGCCAACAGAAGATGATGGGTGAGATCTTGTTCTCTGTTGCTCACTAGGAGCTAATGTCAAGAAATATGTGATGGATACACATTATGAATTTCATTTCCACAGGACTAGGTAGCATTATGCCTTTTTCCCACTTTTCCCTTTGTGATGATCCTGCACATCCCTTCGTTTTATTATCACTACTCTTATTTCCCCAGAGCAAAGCCATTAGGGACCCTGATGATTCTCATCTATTACATTATTTCCTCAAAAAGCTTTTAAATGCTCTTCATCTTTTAGGAAGGTAGGGCCCTCCACTCAGTCTCCTAAAGGTTAAGATTACACAGTGCATTGGTTACCACTGAACCTGTCACTGTGTCAATTTTCAGGCTCCTGTTAGAGTGATTTTTCTTGGCTGAGTTCAGTTGAAGGCAGTTAAGCAACCACTTTGGAAAAATATGGATGCATCTGTTGTAAACACAGCTAGAGTACTGAAATTTGCTCTGCATGAAAGCAGAGCAACAGGTAAAAATAAGAGAAATTAATGTCACCATGAAATGGTAGCACTAAGCCTACTGACTGTTGAAATTTTGCAGAGAATATTTCACTGGAGGGAAACTGATCATTCTCACCAGCTGCCTGCAAAGCTTCTCTCTTTGATTTTAAGGAGTAGAAATAATGTAATTGTTGTTTATTGACTGGATGACAATAACTTGCAAAGATTCTTAGCCAAACTCTGCAAACCAGGCAAATCTGGACATTAATTGGTTTTGTAGCACCCATATGGTTAACAAAATAACTGACAATGCCTACTCATTCCTCTTTTTTTTTTTTTTTTTTTTGAGACAGTCTTACTATGTTTCCTTAAGTAGAGTGTCATAGCATCACAGCTCACAGCAACCTCAAACTCTTGGACTTAAGCAATTCTTTTGCCTCAGCCTCTCAAGTAGCTGGGACGACAGGCACCCACCACAACGTCTGGCTATTTTTTGTTGTTGTTGTTTTTGTTGTTGTTGTTGTTGCAGTTGTCAGTGTGTTTAGCTAGCCTAGGCCAGGTCTGTACCTGCCAGCCTCAGTGCATGTGGCTAGCGCCGTAACCAATGTGCTACGGGTGCCGAACCTACTCATTCTTTAAGAATTATCTCTCAAGTCCTTTGGAGAAGTATTCCCTCTATTTCCAAAGCTTTATCAGTGGTTCTCAAACCTTTCCAGTTTTGAAAATCATCTTCTGGGATTGTCTTATTAAAACACAGCCTAGATTAGTACAAAACATCCACTGGAGTATACATGCCTTTCTATAAATTAGAAAAAGGGGAACTCTGGGCAGCTGCAGGCCCCCCCACCTCCCCACATGCAGAAAGTAAGAAGGCTGACAAACACAAGGGTTCTTTTTCCTCAAGTCGCCAGGCATACCTATTAAATGCATAAAAAGCAAAACCAAATGTCATGGTTTGTCAGCTTCTACAGAGTCCATTCAGGGCCCTCAGAGTTAGAGCTGAGAACACCTTTTCTGTCCTATGACCAGAACTATCCTATTCTGCCTCAGCAAACTGCGAAATTCCATATTGTAGCCTTATTAGAGAGAGATTCTCCAGTCATAGCATATTGATGAAGGTAACGCACAACTGGTTCCAAGAATTTGAAATCTTTAACTATTTGTGGAGGCAGAAATCGGAGAACTACTCACATTCATACCAGCAGTTAAGAAATTCTTATAACCTAGCTAGGCTGCCTCGGTCTTATTCTTCATAAACTGCAATTCTTGTAGGTCATTCTGTTGTCCATCCATCTATTCCATTTATCCATCCATCCACTGATATTTATTAAGTATTTAATCTGTGCCAAGTGTTATAAGAGGCAATGAGGAATCCTGGAATAAATATTGGCTTTGGAGCCAAAAGAACATATGCCTAAATCCTGGCTCCTTCAACTTCCTAAATGCAAGCCATTCTGCAAGATAATTAACTTCACTGGTGGCATCTTCATCTGGAATGTTTTTTATAATCTGTATGGTAGGGTGATTGTGAAAATAAGATATTATACATCTTTAGAATATCTATGAAGCATGGCTTATAATGAAAAATCAATAATTAATAAGTGCTATTATTCAGAGGCATTATACAATGATACCACAAAATAATCATCATTTTTTTGCTGTTCTCTAGTGATGTGTCATATATATAACAGTCTTCTTGTCCTCTTTATCTATCACTCACAATAAAATGGATCCTCTCAGGGAAACAAGACTCACAGTAAGATCAGAAAAGACTAAAAGCATCTAGGAAAAATTTCTCACCTTTCAGAGGTTAGCATAAGTCTTCCTGTTTACTCTGTGGTTCACTGTGTATTATATGATGAGAAATTTGGAAAGCATTTGGTAATACTGTATTTGTTAATGTGTTTTATTTTTTACCAAAGTGCATTTACGTTTATTATCTTGATACTTTTCCTACTTCCATTTTATATATAAGAAAACTGCACAAAATTACATCGAAAGTCTCTGGCAATGCTCAGGCCAGAATGCATAGTTCCTGATTTCTGGTCTGTGGCTTCACTACTTTTTTGCCAAAGGCCTTTGTGTGAAGCCCTTTGGGCAAAGTCCTTCAACAGTTCAAAAATTGAAAAGCAAAAAACCCCAAAGTAGCATTTGATTCTGGTAGGGAGGGTATATTTGGGCTGTATGGTAATTTGCTAGGGAATATACAGAAGAACCTTTGTGAAGGAACACTCTGGGCCCTATTCAATAGGAATGAAGGCCTTGAGGAAACAAATTCAGAGTGTTTAACTACCTAAGCCCAGGTAACTCAAGTGTTAAGTGTTGATAAATTGACACATTAGGATTTTAAACCAAATACATTAAAAAATGATTTCCAATATGGCTTTATACCACCTTTCCTTCTGCTGATGATTTGACATAATTTTAACTCAAGCCAAGTTCATGTATTTATATTCACCATTTGACTATGACCAGTGCATACAGCGGTCAGTAGTGACACTGTAATCTCTGTGAATGATGCCTTCTAAGATTGTAGAGTGTACAACCTTCTTTCCTGGACATGGTAGCCTTGCCTTCACCTTTTGCCTTATTTTAGCTATTATTATGTTTTCTTTCTCTGTTCTTTACAGTCACTGAGGAGCCCTGCAAAAGAAACTCATGAAGCAGCTACTTGATTTTAAAATTAGTTTAACTACACATATGGGAAATTTAGGATAAAATTCAAATATATTATTTATAGCATGATTTGCATTTGTTTGTATGTCAAATAATATATGGATATACTCAATTTATAAAAACAGGTTTTAAGAACTAAAGTATATTAAGAAAAATCCATATTTTTCAAATTTAATGCTATAACTTTATTTTAAATTAAAATTGTATACTTGGGAAAGGCTTAAATTATTGAATAATGGAGGTCTACATTTTATTTGGGAGCAACAGTTGAAATTAGGAGTTATGATGTATATATCCAGAAAGGAAATAACAGCTAATACTTTGTGTTCACTTACTATGCACTAGTTTTGTTTTAATCATTTTATATCTCAAAACTTCTATGATATTCTTAACCTTCTGAGCCGGATTTTATGAGTATTCTGATTTTATAGCAGAGGAAATGGATGCTTAGAGTGGTTAAGTCATTTGTCCAAAGTCACACGGCTCTTCTGGTTGAGATTTGGACCAACTAGTCTGTCTCTAGACTATAATTTTAACAACAATACTAAACAAATGGTACAAAAACTTTTGGCTAACTTTTAACTTATATAGTCTAATATTATCTTTGGAGGATATATCTACACATTATAAAATATGTTCAAAATACAGTCTAGATTAAACCTATTTTAAGTTTCAAAGATTAAATTATTATGTAGGTAACAGAAGTATTCTAAGCAATGTTTATTTATTACATTATTTTAATTAGTTAATGTTTCTTTGAAGTTCATGTCAATCTTTTAAAAAAACTGTGAGTCATAACTAACCATGATGCATCAATAAGACTGTTTTAAGAAAAGAGTCATTCTGGAAGAACGTGATGGTATGACTTATTCTTTCTTGGGAAAGTGCAGAAAAATGTAATCATCAGCATTTGACCAAAATATGGAAAATCTTAAAATAAAACCTCTTGATTCATGTATTCATTTTCAACTCTTTCATTTCAGACAACTGGCAGAGAGTGTTTAGTAGGGAACTTTTTTTTTTTTTTTCAAACCTTGAATTGTTGGTAAGAGCATATTCAAAGACAATTTGTGATTTCCCGCTTCATAACAATTATTGCTCTGTGATATCGGAAATGATATTCCAGATAGATTTATGTGTTGCTCACAGAAAAGTTGGAAAGATCTTGAGAGAGCTAAGTTCTCAGACTGTCAGGGATACCTAAATGGGTCAAGTTTATTAAATATAAACTGATAACTGATAAATAAGATAACTGAGGTTGGACCTGAATAGAAACTTCTGTTAGGTTTTGTTGATTAGTTTCTCTGTACCCTTGGAGTTGTTTCTCAATGGGTTCTGTTTTCTCCAGTGGATGGTAAGGAAGTTAGTGGGAATGATATTGATGGCCCCAAGCTTTTAGAAACTACTTAAAGGGCTGTAAAACTATTCCTGCATTATTATTAACAGCTATATCACTCCTCTGCTAGCTATTGACTTTAAGGTAGCTAATCGTGAAAGAGCCTATTTTTGCATCATGTTTTTCTAAGAATAGTTGAAATTATATAATCAATATAAACAGGGCTAATTTTTAATTCTTAACACTAAGTAAGACATAATTATTGACCAAACAGAAGAGTTACTGTCTGTAAACAGTGGTTATATTCATAATGATTGCCAGTCAGATTATGAATGAAAATGGATTTGCAGAGAGATCCTGAATTCATCTGACTCTGGCAATATCAACTTGGGATTAATTGATTTGCCTTTTATTATGACATATTATTGTGTAAGCAATACATCATCACTATGCATGTAGATGCACACATGTGTGCACACATACACACAGAATTACTTTTTTACATTGTATACGATATCCTAATGTCACCAAATGGAAAACAAAAGGCCATGCCCTGAATTGTCTCCAGGTCCCCTTCCTTGTACCTTGGAAAAGATTTACTTTCTGGCTATTACAGCTGTGTTTCTTATGTCTTTTCTCTCTGAAGACTTGATTGTACCTCTGCATGAGCTATTGAAAGATAATGGCTCTTAGCTTGAGTATAAAAGTGACATCTGTCCCTTTTCAAACCCTCAAAACTCTTACATGTATCTGAGAAGCTTTGTCCCCTGCATAGTTTCAATTACAATAAGTATTCTTTTTATTTTGTATCTTAGCTAAGACTTCTGCCACTGCTGGCTGTGTGACAGCTGCTGTGCACACTTTCAGTGGTGGATGGAGTGATTTCTGCACCTGTGTTATGCTTAAAAGTATTGGGAAGACAAAATGGACCCAGCATGCTAGAAAATATTGACTTGTTTTCTATATTATGCTTAGCTGCTGCAAGTCACGGATCTGGAATGAAAGGCAAGCCAGTTAATTTGTCAAGGGCCCTAGCTGTTTCTCTGAAGTGTATTCTCTTTGTCAAAATGGCTCTCGGACAGGTTCTTCGATCCAAAAGATTAAAAAAGGTTCGCTGCCATTTCAGGGCTGGGCTTCAAGATAGACTCTCTGAAAAATGTAAACTACTTCATTAGGCTAAGTGAGATGAGCCTGTCTTCCTATTCATTTCCTAACACCATTTTCTGCCCTCTAGAGCCTTCTTAGCATATAATTAAATGTTTCCCATACTAAAATAAATATTCTGAACAGTGAACATTTCAAATAATCCAGCTCCCTTTTGAGTTTAAAAAAAAAAATTATTTATATATATATATATATTTAAGGATTATTGAAAAGTAACAAAAGGCAACAGTGCATAGAACTTTTAACTTAGATTCAGGAGCAGGAAAGACAAAAGTCCTAATTCCATTTCCTGCCTTTACTAGCTCTATAATTTTGAGTGTATCAGTTGAAGTTTCTATGCTTCCATTTCCCTATATGGAATATGAGTGAACAATACCTATCTCATAGAGTTGTTGTAAGAATTAAATATATAAAGGAAAACATTTATAATTGTGCCCCAAATATAGAAAGTCATTCGGTAGTTTTTAAAATGAAAAAAAAAAAAAAAAATTATAGGAAAAGCTGCCAATGGGCTTGTGGTATATACAGGGGGTCACAAAGTCCATGTATAATATATAATAGTGTGTAATTTAAAATTTTTGCACATGAACTTTATGGCTACCCTATATTATGCAACAGGACAAAATGACTTGTTTTATATTTAAATAAGCATGGCATCTCTTCAGAGGGAAGCTAATACTCAGAAGGAGTTATTATCTAGTGACAAAAAAGAGAGATGTTGAATCAGAAGGATTAGAATTCAAATTCTGGCTCTGTGCCATTGCATCTCAATTTCTTCTTCTTCTTCTTCTTCTTCTTCTTATTATTATTATTATTATTATTATTATTAGGGAGTGGAGCAAGATGGTGGATGAGAAAGATCAGTTAGCTTAGCTCTCCTAGAACAACTGGGAAAAAGGAGAGAACCAAGCCTAGATGTGGATCTTACCCAGAGTCATAGCTCAGGGAGCACAGCAAGGAGATGGTGAGCTAGATATAGCATATAATCTGGAGAACTGGAAATCTGATGAATTAAGCAATTGATTGTGACTAGTTGGGATCAGCTGGCTGCCACAGAGGGCCAGAACAGGAGGGAGTCTTTCTGGAGTTTTCAGTTGTTGGGGTGAACCTGTGCATTGAGTAGAAATCTTGGAAGAGGGTGTGCACTTGAACAGTATACAACAACCAGATTTGAATGCCAGTTGGAATGGACTTGCCATAGGTTAGGTGGCTGGAGGGGCAGCCATACCAGGAAGGTCTCTGCAGTCAGGGTTGCTGCTACTGTGGGAAGGTCAGGAGAAGGTCTTAGCAGGGAGCTAAAGCACAGCCATTTTAATTCTGCCCGCTGGGATCAGAACTCGACATTTGGGACAGGCTGAGGGACTTCCATATTTCATAAGAACTGGAGTCAGGGCCCACTGTGAGATCTGACCCTGAAAGATTCTTGTAAGCTTTAAGATCCAAAATGGGAGTGGGGAGGGTCTGAATGCTGAGAAAAAAAACAAACAAACAAACAAACAACAACAACAACAAAAAAACAGGCAACCACCAAAGCCAACTAAGTTTGGAATAAGGACCATAGAGGTGGTTGCTGGCTGTGCTTTCTGTCTCCTAAAAAACTCACAGTGCCTGGTGACATATTGCAATATATTGTCATTAAGAGCAAGGACTTCTATTTGAAACAAAGGAGGCAGTGAGAAGTAATGTGGAGGACAAGATGATGAACAAGAAGAAAGATCACACAAGGAGAAACCAACAGAAAAACTGAGGCAATATGAAAAACCAAAACAGAGGAACTCCCCCAAGGAACCATGAGGCAGCTACTGCACAAGACTTCACCTATAAAGAATTAATGGACTTGATGGAAAGGGGATTTAAAATATGGAAGATAAAAATAAAAATAATGGATGACAGAATAGAAAGATAGAACCAAAAGTCAGATGAGTGATATGTAGAATATAGAAAGGATATGGTGGAAGTTAAAGAAATGAAGGAGACCATCAGGGAATGTAAAGATGCAGTAGAAAGTATAAAAAATTATTTAGACCATGGAGAAGAAAGGACCTCAGAGCTAAAGTTTTCAAGTTAACACAGGTAGTTAAAGAGACAGAGAGGAAGAGAGAGAGAGCAGAACAGGTGCTTAGAGAACTATAAGACTTCATGAAGTGTTCAAACATACAAATAATAGGGATTCCTGAAGGGGAAGAAGATTGTCCCAAAGGACTGGAAGTCCTAATAGAGACTATCATAAATGAAAACTTCCCCAAGTTTTACTAAAGACATGACACACTCCTCTCAGATGAATATGGAAGGCTGGGTCATCTCAATTCAAACAGAGCCTCTCCAAGACATATTGTGATGAACCTGTCCAAAGTAAAGATGAAAGAAAAAATTCTGCAAGAGCCAGTAGTAAGTGCCAACTGACCCACAGAGACAGAGCCATTAGGATGACAGTAGACTTTTCAAATGAAACATTCCAAGCCAGAAGAGCATGGTCACCCACCAACAAATTTCTTAAAACAATTTTTTGCCCACAATTCTGTGTCCTGCTGAACTAAGCTTCAAATTTGATGAACAAACAACATCTTTTGCAGATTTATAAGCACAGGAAATTTGCCACAACAAGAATAGCTCTACAGGAAATACTTAGACCTATTCTCAACACTGACCACTACAATGGACTACCAGCAAAGTAAACACCCAGAAGCTAAAGGTCAAAATTTAGCTTCCACAATGGCACAAAGGATAAAATTACACAATGGACTTTCACAAAATAAAATGAATAGAACTCTAGTATACTTATCAATTCTCTCAATAAATGTCAATGGACTAAATTCACCACTGAAGAGGCACAGGCTGAATGACTGGATAAATGAGCACAAGCCATCAATATGCTGTCTCCAGGAGACATACCTAGCCTTGAAGGACAAATTAAGACTTAGAATTAAGGGAGGAAAACAATATTTCAAGCAAATGGAAATCAGAAAAAAAAAAAGGAGGAGTTGCAATCTTATTTCCAGATACATGCAGATTCAAAGCAAGTAAAGTTAAAAAAGAAAAAGATGGAGTCTTTATACTCATCAAATGAATAATACAGCAAGAAGACATTTTAATTTTAATTATTTATGCACCCAACTTAAATACACCCAGATTTATAAAATAGACCTTGTTGGGTCTGAGCAATATGATATCCTATAATATCATAATAGTCAGGGACTTCTGACTTCTGATAGAACTGGACAGATCCTCTAAACAGAAAATAAACAAAAATACAAAGGACTTAAATGTGACCCTAGAACAAATAGGATTAATAGATATATACAGTACACACCATCCCAAAGCTAAGTAATATACATTTTTCTCATTAGCCCATAGTACATACTCCAAAAAACCACATCCACATCCTAGGTTACAAATCAACCTCAGCAAAATTAAAAGAGTAGAAATTATACCTTATATCTTCTCAGACCCCCAGGCAATAAAGGTGGAACTCAAGTCCATCAAAACGTTCATAATGGAGTTGGACTTGGAAATTAAACAACTTTATACAGAATGATAGTTGGGTTCAAGAAGAGATAAATGAGGAAATCATTGAATTCCTCAAACATAACAACAATGAAGGCACAAGTTACCAAAACCTGTAGGATACAGCAAAAGGGAAATTTCTTGCCTTGGATGCCTATGTTTAAAAAACAGAAAGTGAGCAACCACATCAAAAAACTCATAAATCATCATATGGAATTGGAAAAAGAAGAACAGTCTAATCCCTAACCCAGCAGAAGAAAAGAAATAACCAAAATTAAATCAGAGATTAATGAAATTGAAAACATAAAAATAATTCAGAAAATTAAGGAAACAAAAAGTTGGTTTTTCAAAAAATTTTAAAAAGATAAACCTTTGGCCAGATTAACTAGAAACAGAAAAGTAAAATCTCTAATAACTTCAATCAGAAACAATAAAGGGGAAATAACAACAGATGCTACAGAGAGACAAGAGATCATCTCTGAGTACTACAAGAAACTCTATGCCAAGAAAATTGATAATGGGGAGGAAATGGATCAATACCTGGAATGACACCCTCTCCCTAGACTTAAGCAAGAAGAAATAGATCTCTTAACAGACTGATTTCAAGAGCTGAGGTCAAAGAAAAAATAAAAAAATCTCCCAACAAAGGAAAGTCCTGTTCCACATGGCTTCATATCAGAATTCTATCAAGCCTTCAAAGAAAAGCTTATACCCATACTACAGAAATTATTCCAAAAAATTGTGAAGGAAGGAATCTTTCCCAACACATTCTATGAAGCAAACATCACTTTGATACCAAAACCAGGAAATGACACAAGTAAAAAGGAGAATTTCAGACTAATTTTACTAATGAATATAGATGTAAAAATTCTCAATAAAATCACAGCCAATAAATTACAGCTACACATTAAAAAAATCATTTGTCTTGACCAAGTAGGTTTCATCCCAGGGATACAAGGCTGGTTTAACATACAAAAGTCCATAAATGTAATTCACCATATCAACAGAAGCAAAAACAAAGACCATATGATTCTCTCCATAGATTCAGAGAAAGCATTTGATAAAATTCAGCATCCTTTTCTAATTAAATGTTTGAGAATTTAGGCATAGGTGGCACATTTCTTTATCTGAATGAAGCCATCTATGACAAACCCACACCTAGTATTATATTGAATGGAGTAAAACTGAAAGCTTTTCCACTTAGAACTGTAACCAGACAAGGTTGTGAACATAGTGCTAGAATTCTAGCCAATATAATCAGGCTAAAGAAGGAAATAAAGGGCATCCAAATGGGGGCAGAGAAAGTCAAACTCTCACTCTTTGTCAACAACATGATCTCATACTTAGAAAACCCTGAAGACTCAGAAGTAATTAAAAAAAATATAGTAATATCTCAGGATATAAAATCAATGTCCACAAATCAGTTGCCTTTGTATATGGTGATGTGATAACAGCCAAGATGAGAAGCCAATCAAGGACACAATTTCTTTCATAGTACCCTAAAAAAAAAAAAAAAAAAGAAAGAAAGAAAGAAAAAGAAATATCTAGGAATATACATAGCAAAGAAGTGAAGGACCTCTACAAAGAAAATTATGAAACCATAAGAAAAGAAATAGCAGAAGATATTAAGGAATGAAGAACATACCATGCTCATGACTGGGAATAATCACCATTATTTAAATGTCTATACTTCTCAGTACAATCTACAGATTCAATGCCATCCCCATTAAAATACCATCATCATACTTTCAAGATTTGGAAAAAATAATTATTTTGTATGGCACCAGAGATGAAACCCCAAATAGCCAAGGCAATTCTTAAAAATTATGCTGGGAACATCACCCTACCAGACTTTTGGCTATACTATAAGGCCATAGTGATCAAAACAGCATGGTATTGGCATAAAAATACAGACATTGCCATTTGAACTTAATAGAAGACCATCAGATGAAACTAATTTCTTACAGCCACCTGACGTTTGATAAATCAAACAAGAACATACACTGGGGAAAAGAATATCTATTCAATAAATGGTGCTAGCAGAACTGGATAATCACATGTAAAAGACTGAAACTGGACCCACACCTCTCGCAACTTACAAAAATTAATTCAAGATGAATAAAAGATTTAAATCTAAGGCATGAAATAATAAAAATCCTCAAAGAAAGTGTGGGAATAGCACTAGAAGATAAGGATCTGGGAAAAGATTTTATGAAGAAGACTTCCATGGCCATTGCAACAACAATAAAAATAAACAAATGGGACTTAATTAAACTGAAAAGTTTTTTACAGCTAAGGAAAGAATAGCTAAAGCAAACAGACAACCTTCATTATGAGAAAATATATTTTCATATTATTAATTGGACAATAACTTAATAACTAAGATCTACAGAGACATCAAATTAATAAACAAAAAAAGACCCAATAATCTCATATATCACTTGCAAGAGACATGAATAGAACCTTCTCTAAAGAAGACAAACATTTGAAAAAAACGCTTATCATCCCTAATCATCCCTAATGCAAATCAAAACTATCCTGAAATATCACTTAACCCCAGTGAGAATGGCCCACATCACAAGGTCTCAAAGCTGCAGATGCTGGTGTGGATGTGGAGAGAACACTTTTACACTGCTGGTGGGACTGAAAACTAATGCGACATTTTTGGACAAAAGTATGGAGAATCAAAGAACTCAACTTGGATCTCCCATTTGATCCTGCAATCCCATTACATTACATAAGGACATTTGCACTAAGCTGTTTATTGCAGCTCAATTTACAGTTGCCAAAATGTGGAAACAGTCTAAATGTCCACTAACCCAGGAATGGATTAACAAGCTGTAGTATATGTATATCATGAATACTATTCAGCCATTAAAAAAGATGGAGACTTGAGCAGCACCTGTGGCTCAGTGAGTAGGGTGCCGGCCCCAAATACCGGGGGTGGCAGGTTCAAACCTGGCCCCAGCGACACTGCAACAAAAATAGCTGGGCGTTGTGGTTGGTGCCTGTGGTCCCAGATGCTTAGGAGGCTGAGGCAAGGGAATCACCTGAGCCTAGGAGTTGGAGGTTGCTGTGCCACAGCACTCTACTGAGGGCGACAAAGTAAGACTCTGTCTCTAAATAAAAAAAAGATGGAGACTTTACATCTTTTGTATTAACCTGGATGGAGGTGTAACACATTCTTCTTTGTAAAGCAACATAAGAATGGAGAGGCAATACACCAATGTACTCTATTCTAATATGAAAGCAATAGATGTGCTAATATAAGGGAGGGATAGAGGAATAAGCAAGTAGGGAAAGGGGAGGGGGTGGGGATGGTGGCCATGGTGCATGGCACACCTCTTGGGGCCAGGACACAATTATAAGAGAGACTTTATCTAACAAATGCAATCAGTGTAACCTAATTCTTTGTACCCTCAATGAATCCCAAACAGTAAAAACATAAAAATAAATTTGGGGTTAATATGAGGATATATATCACCTTAATTTCTTTACCTAGAAAATGGGCTAACACCAAACTCACCACACTGTACAAAACCTAATACTAGAGTTTCAGTAGGAATCTCACCAGGGTGCCATTCATTTATCTACACATTAATGCATTAAACAGACATTAATTAACACACACTACATCTCCAACTCTTCCTTAACCATGTTTTGGATACCACAACATGGGTAAGACATATTTTTTTGCTTAAAATTTCCTGAAAGGAAAATAAAATGTGGAAATAAATAAATATAATACAAGTTAGATAATGATAATGACTGTAGAAGTAAAATAATAATAGTGATAATGATACACAATTGGAGTTGGGGGAAGAAATGTACCAGCTGTAATAATCTGGTTATAAAATATAATATGGATTTGACAAAAATAAACATTTCAGGCAGAAGAAACAATAAGAGCAAATTGGAATTAGACTCCAAGGAGATGTTGAAAGCATGATGAATAGTGGTTTTGTGGAGCATGATGGTATTAAGGATATTTGCACAGGAAAAACAGGCCTGGTTGAGCCCAGGTTATGAGTGACAAGTTTACTATGTTATAATTGGCTTTTGAACCCAGGATTCTGAACCACACTGAAATCTAGTAAAATTATTTTCCATTTCAGAGTTTCCGTATCTATCTCTTTTGGTGTGCATTGTTAGAATTACACAGTCCTGTGCAGTTGGAGGCTGCTGGGGTCTAATAGGTCTTGCTGGTGTTTGCCAAGCACAAGCAAAGAGAGTAAACTGGGAGCATTTGAAATACATGGTGTGGTACCCCAGTCATGCTAAACTTTATAGTCACTGCCAAAAGGAAGTTGTCAACCTAATAGGTTTAATCTTTATGTTGGCATTAGTGGTTTTTAAAGGAAGTGTTTACCATGATACTTCCACAAGTGATAGTTTCTCAGTAAGTTTATTCTTGATTTGGCAAAATATATTTGAATAAATATAAATTACATAAACCTGACTGCATTCTTCTATGTTGCCAAATGGCTCTATTGAACATTTTGGGAATTTAATCCATTCAGATTGTATGTTTTTGCTAATGTTGGATAATACATTTGTCATATTTGTTTGTAAAACTATGTGATCTTTCCTGGAGTCGCATATCAAATAGCTTTAACAGCTTAGTAAAAAAGAGTCATGACATTAATTTATTTGAGCTGGAATTAATTACTCCTTTGATATGAAATTATTATGGAGCTTAGTTAAGAGATCCACATTTGACACCTTCTCCTCTCCTTTTCACAGAGAAGAACATTTCACTGGAATATGTATGTGAATGTTTTGTGGTATGATTTAGTAACACTAAGTTTCTGGGAATTGTTTTACTTCATTATAGTAGTAGGATTCTAGAAATAAAGGGAGAAAATAACATTTTTGTCATTTAATATTTTCATTTCATTGGTTTGGGTGATTGCTTCTGTCGATTACCAACCAGTAAAGGGTGGAATGCCCTCATTTCATTGTCGTATTTGCACTGTGGAAATATATTATTATATAATAAATATTAGAAAGAAAATGAGCGGTACTATATCATATGGTTAAGCTTCACAAATCAATGACTGTTAGATAAATAATGCATTAATCACATCTTCCCAAAGTAGAACTTTAATTGAGCCTTGAAAATAAGAATGGGCCAGTAGTCACAAAATAGCACATAACAAATGCAGTAACAGTTCTGCTCTTAAAAACAATATCATGTTGTCTCACAAATATATTTATCTTTTATCCTGTCCTTGATCTAATTTTTTTTTCCTAGACATTTTCCCATTTCCTCTACTATTCTTGATGGAAAATCCCTTTGGTCAATGCATTGACCAAAGATTTATTAACACCTTCTTCATGTAAGGCATCACATCATATAGTGCCTCCAATATCAGCATTTTTAATCTTTCTTCTTATAGCTCATCAAGGGGGCATAATTTGAGAACTAGGGAAAGAGATTTCTGCCTAAAATATACAGTCACAATATGCCACATAATGATATTTTAGTCAATAAGGACCACATCAGATTTTAATATCTTATTTTTACCCTTTCTTTACCCTTATTTAAAACCCTTTCTGTTTAAATTGTATATACCAAATATTTACCACTGTGCAACAAATGCCTACAATATTCAGTACAGTGGCAAGTTGTAAAGGTTTGTAGCCTAGAACAATACCTATACCATCTAGCTTTGTATAAGTACAAAGTTGGCAAAATTGCCTAATGATGCATTTTTCAGTATGTGTCCTCATTATTAATTGACACAAGGCTATACATTCCTCCATTGGTCTGCCATGCCAGGGCTAATTCCAGTGAATAAATTATTTTCTTTAAGAAATGCAGTAATTTTCTTGAATTGATCTGTATTCTTCCTAAATTCTTAGGACTTGAGAAAAAGTAAAAGCAAAAATATTTGAAGAGAACCAAATAAAAAGTAGATGAAAACCAAGGGTAAGAGAAGTGGGCCAAAAAATATAAATTATAATGTTCTGAGCACTTATTAGAAGTGTTTGTCTCTGATGCTATTGACATTTTTAGCAACAGAGAGGAAGAGAAAGTAACGGAGGGAAGACAAGGAGGGCAGGGTCACTTGCATAAATAACATTTTTTAAAATGTATTTATTTATAAGAAGTATCAGAACCATTCTCCCTTTTCTTATGTGATCACAGAAGAAGATAACTTTGTGATGTAGTAAAGTAATAATTTCAATAATGTTCTTATAGCAAAAACAGTATTAACTGCCATGGGTCTGTTTATTAGACTCTTTCAACATAGTAACCTCATAATAAATCAATAAATGCGGCCCTACAAGAAACCCCAGTAGAGAGTAAACAGAATAATTGGTCCTCTGTGTTATAATGCTGCCCTGGGGCCATACCTTGCAGGGCTAAAGATTTAGGCATTAACAGCCTGTGTGAAGTAATTTAACCAATTTTTTTTTTTTAATAGAATGATAGATACCAGAGGCTGGGAAGGGTATATGGGGTAGGATAAAGAGAGGTTGCTTAGTAGGTAAAAACTCTCATTTAGATAGAACAAATATCCAATATGCAATAGCAGAGTAGGGTGGCTATAGTTAGCAACTATGTATTATAAGTAGTTAGAAAGGAGGACTTGAAATGTTGTCAATACACAGAAATGATAAACACTCAAGTAGTGGATACCCCAGGTATGCTGACTTGGTCATTACCCATTCTATGCATGTAACAATTGCTCACATATATCCCATACATATATAAAATACTTTGTATCAATAAAGAATATTTGAATGTATATATAGTATGTATACACACACACATATATGAGAGAGAGTGAAAAAGAAAGAAAGAAGGTCTTACTTTATAGATGAAGGCCAGAGACAGTCGGCTCTATAGGTTGGATGGGAGTTTGGGGCTGAAAACAAGGACAACTGAAAAAGATGTTCAGTTTACTGCAGGGTTTTCCTTGAAGCTAGCTTCATGCATGGACAGATTTTTAAAGTATAACATATTATAAATTGGGCTGCAGTAACCATTGTGGTAACCTGGTAAAATGATTATTGCTTTCCTGGGTAAATAGCTAGTCATGGAATTGAGGGATGAAATGAAGGTCAACTTTTAATTCCTTAAGGATTCTCTATACTTGGGGGGAAAAGTATCCAATGTACTAAATACTGTTATGAAACCAATATATAAACACTTACACATTCATACAAATGATAAAACACAAACATAATCTAGGAAGAGGGAGGGGAAAGGAGGGGGAGTAGACTGGAGCAGGGAGGGCAGTTGGTTGGAGGAGAGAAGGCATTTGGTGGGAACTCACCTAATGTGCACAGTGCAAGGGTACACTTAAAAATAACTAAGACTAAATTACAAATGTCTTACTACAAAAAATAAGAAAGGTGATGGTTACATTAATCAGTTTGATTTAAGCATTCCACATTGTATATCAAATCATCACATTGTACCCCATAAATATATATAGTTTTAAGACAAATTAAATTTAAAAAAGTATAACATATTCTAAGATTGTAAATACAATTGGCACAAAAAGAAAAAAGATGAGGAAATGGAGGAAATTTTTCATTAGCAATCTTAGTCACTCATTGTATGGAATATATGAGATAAGGAGTTCATCAACAACTTCCTAGTATATGGATCCATTCTTTGAATAAGAAAGGAATTAATTCTGTGTGCATGTGGGTAGGGGCAGAAATGTTAGAAATGTGTCAATCTATAACTCAGTCAAGAATACAGATGACTCTCATAAAACAGTATGTCAAATTAGAAAACATGAGACTCTGAAGAGGGTACGTACTGTATGATTCCATTTATACATAGTATAAAGTACCAACACAGCTAAAGCTACTCTCTGCTGTTAGAAGTAACAGTACATGTTACCCTGGCGAGGAGAACACTGATTGGAAGAACCGGGGGGTGGGGGGTGGGGGGCTTTGCTGTGCTGCTAATGTTCTGTTTCTTGATTTGGGTACAGAGAACTCAAGCATGTTCAGTGAGTCAGTGTTGCACACTGACCCTATGTGTACTTTTCTGTGAATATGTCAACAAAACATTCTTGTTTAAACTATAGGAATGTCTCCCATATATTAGATTATTGCTAACCTACTCATAACTCTGCCATCCTTTCCCAACATCCCAGCATAGAGGAGAGAAATGAATCACTATTTCCAAAGAACAAGATACTTAGTATTGGATTTTAGCTCTTTTCTCTTTCTAATTTCTCTCAGATTTCCCCAACAGAGTATAGGCATATATTGTTTTAGAGCGTGCTGCCTTATTATTAATTGCAGATTTCTTTTTTTAACAAATTGAAAGTTTGTTGAAACTCTGCTTCAAGCAAGTCTATGGGCCCCGTTTTCCAACACCACACACTCACTTCATGTCTCTGTGTCACATTTTGCCTCTTTTTCATTACTGCTCTCTCTGTCATGGTGATTTATAATCAGTGATCTTCAATATTACTATTGTAATTGCTTTAGGGTATCATGAACTGGCCCAGAGAAGATGGCAGACTTAATAAGTATATTCTGAGCTACTTCATCAACCAGCCACTTCCCTTCTTTGTTCCTCTTCTGGCCTCTCTATTTACTGAGATGCTACATTATTAAAATTATGCCCATTTATAACCTACTGTGGCACCAAGTGTTTAAGTACAAGGAAGAGCTGCCCATCTCTCACTTGAAATCAAAAGCTAGAAATAACTAAGATTAGTGAGGAAGGTATGTTGAAAGTTGCAATAGGCTAAAAGCTAAGCCTCTTGTACCAAACAGCCAGCCAAGTTATAAATGCAAAGGTAAAGTTCTTGAAGGAAATTAATATTTCTATTCCTATGAACACATAAGTGAGGAAGTAAAACAGCCTTATTACAGATAGGGAAAAAATGATACTGGTGTGTGTATGGAAGATTGAAAAAGCTACAACATTCCCTTGTCAAAGCCTAATTCAGATCAAGGCCCTACCTCTCTTTAATTCTGTGAAGGCTGAGAGAGGTTAGGAAACTGCAGAAGGAAAGTTTGAAGCTGGCATTTATAGGTTCATGAGGCTTAAGGAAAGCCATCTCTGTAACATAAAAATATAAGGTAGAACAGCATAGCACTTGATGTAGAAGTACTGTTGTAAAGGTTGCAGCAAATTATCCAGAAGATCTAGCTAAGGTAATTTATGAAAGTGGCTATACTACACAATGGATTTTCCTTGTAAATAAAATAGCCTTCTATTGGAGAATATGCCATTTGGACTTTCACAGCTGAGAAGTCAGTGCCTAGCTTCAAAGCTTCAAAGAACAGGCTGACTCTCTTTTTAGGGACTAATGCAGCTAATGACTTTAAGTTAAAACAAATGCCCATTTACTAGTCCAAAAATCCTAGGCCCCTGGATTACACCAACAATTATGCCAAAGTTACTTTGCCTGTGCTGTATAAATGAAACAACAAAGCCTGGATGAAAGCACATGTGGTTATAAAATAGTTCGCTAAATATTTTAAGCCCACTGTTGAGACTCACTGCTCAGAAAAAGATTCCTTTTCTGTACATTACTGCTCACTGATGATGCACTTCGTCTCCCAAGGGCTGTGATAGAGACATACTGGAGCTTGATGTTGTTTTCATGCCTACTAACACAACATCCATTCTGTAAGTCCAGAGATCAGAGAGTAATTTCACCTTTCAAGTCTCATTATTTAAAAAATACATTTGGTAAGGCTACTTGCTGCCATATGTAGTGATTCCACAGATAGAGCTCAGAAAAGGAAATTGAAAGCCTGGAAGGAATTAACTATTCTAGATGCATTGAGACTATTTGTGATTCATGAGAGAAGGTAAAAATATCAATGATAACGGGAATTTAGAAGAAGTGGTTTCTGGCCCTCATGGATGACCATGAGAGGTTCAAGACTTCAGCAGAGAAAGTAACTGTAGGTGTGGAGGAAATAGCAATAGAAATAGAATTTACAATGGAGCCTGAAGACATAGGAAATAGCAATAGAAATAAATTAAAAATGGAGCCTAAAGATGTGTCTGAATTGCTGAAGTTTCATGATAAAAGTCTAATGAATGAAGAGTTGTATCTATGGATGAGCAAAAGAGATGGAAGGTACTCCTGGTAAAGATGCTAGGAACATTGTTGGTAAAGATGCTAGGAACATTCTGACGACAGAAGAATTAGAAAGTTACATAAAGCTTAGTTGATATAGCAGCAATAGAGGTTGCGAGGATTGACTCTAACTTTGAAAGTTCTGTTGTGATTAAAATGCTATCAAACAGCATTGTAGGCTATAGAGACATGTTTCATGAAAGGAAGAGCCAATTGATGTGGCAAACTTTATTATGGCCTTATTTTCAGAAATTGCCACAACCACCCTAACCTTCAGCAACCACCACCCTGATCAGTTAGCAGCCATCAACATGGAGGCAAGACTGCCTACCAGCAAAAGGTTATGGGTCACTTAAGTGATAAGGCTTTTAGTGAGTAATAAAGTATTTCTAAATTAAGGTATATTTTTATTTATTGTAATATTGCACACTTTAAACTACAGCATAGTTATAAATATAACTTCTATAAGAAACCAAAAACTGTGTGACTTGCTTTATTGTTATATTTGCTTTATGGTAAATGGAGTTCTGGAACCCAACACGAGATATCTCTGAGATGTGCCTGTCTTTGTCCCTTTGATAGTGGAAGGTAAACTCTGCACCCAGTAGCATGTTTAGTGCTCGGTACCAATATCATCACATCACACCTTCATATTATAATACAAAATACCTCATCCGGGGGCTTTCTCAATGCTGTGCTTAGTGTTAACTGGAAGCCAATTCCAATAGTGAAAATTAAAGGGTCTAGGGTTCGTTTGTGGGAAAAAATATTCAGAACAGGAAAGAACATCTTCGAGGTATACTATGAAAAGATCCAGTATTTTTGAATGGTATGGGTACAGTTTCTAATTTCAGACAGAGCAATTTCTCTCTCATGTGTACTATAGTGTAAAAAAAAAATCTAATAAGATTTAACACTTCAAAGTCATTAACTAATTAACTAATAAATACACATAACAGTTCCATAAGGTTTGTGTTAAATATCTAGCATTTTCACAGATCTTATGTCATTTAGAATTTCTTACAGCTCTTCACATCTCTGCTCTTTTCAAAATCTTCAAAAAGAACTAATTATTATGTCTCCAGCGGAGGACATAAACAAAATTTCTCTCTTGAAAAAAGAAAATCCAATGCTTTATGAAGTGAATTTCCAAAACTGAATAACTCAAGGGACTTTCCTATTGATGTGATTCAATTTCTGATATCCCTTAACTTCTATTGTTTTGTTTTCCCCAAGAGGAAAAAAAAAAATCTGTTTGTATGCCTTCATATAGTAGGTGCTCAATTCATGTCCACTGGCATTCTTTCTTTGTAACTCTTTGCTTTTGCATAAGTTAGCCATCATTTCACAAACTCTATTGAAATGTTTAAAAACATAAATCTGGATATTGTTTTCCCTTCAATCAAATGCCTAAATTATTTCTCACTAGAAATAAATAAGTTACTAAGTTATACTAGCCATTTGGTTTACTATAATAGTAATATGGTAATTAATATTATTATAATGATAATAGCATGTTCTCTTGAGTGCTGAATATGGTGAGATGTGATATGTTCATGTCTGGGGTAGAATAATGAAAAAGAGAGAAAGAGAAGGTGGAAAAGGGTGAGCAAGGAAGGGGGAGAGAGACAGATATAGAGAGAAAGAGACCCCCAGACACCCCTTAATATTGTAAGTCAGTTAAAGTATTTAATATACAGAGAGTGCCAAAAAATGTATATGCCTTTTAAGAGATGTTATCTGTATATTACTGTTTGAAGTTGAACGAAAAGTGCCATTACTGGTCAAGTAAACCTAGACACGTTATACGCATCCATTTTACCTGCAATTTAGGATTTTTTTGTTTTTTAATTTTCTTTTTTTTTTTAATTGTTTCTGGTTCATTGAAGGTTCAAAAATACCTGCAGTTTGTACACATTTTGGGAATAATCGATTTTACTTCCAAGAAGGTCTCTTAAAATGTGTATATATTGTTGGCACCCCCAGTATTAACACAGGGCCTCCAAATTTTGAACCTTTTTAGGTTTGATTCAATGATTGATAAATTAAGCTCCAGAGACATTTAATCATTTTTGTTACAAGGTAGACTTGTCAATTTAAATGTTTAATGTGAGACCTCTAATTTTGACATTCAAATCAACTTTCTGCCTTGTGAAAACCTCTAGGGAAAGAGGGGAGAAAACTACCTTTTATTGATCAACTGCTGTACCTACAAACCTACGCTGTATCAATTTATCCTCAAAGTTACCCTGGAACGGGAAGTACTGTTCCCAATTTTAGAGTAGGAAACCAGCGTCATGTCATAATGCTAGGCTAACCAGAACTATACCCTAATTTTCTTAAATTCCAGCTTTAATTGATTCAATATCTGTAAACGCTCTTCTTCACAATGAAATAGAAATAATCTTCCATGAACAGATGTAATTCGAATACCTTTAAAACCCTGCAGTCTCCATGTGTCTTAAATGTGCAGACACTCATTTGTATATGCTGATGTACTGATATAATAAAAATTTGGATGCGAGAATTTCTGTCATTTTTTTTTTTTTCTTTAATTCATTTGTTGGCTCCCTCTTTCAGCCACACTCAGCTCATGCGGCTAGAATTCTGGCTGGCACGGGCAGTGCGGTCAAGGCTGCAGCTGTTAGTATCCCCTCCTCCCATGCTCATCATGAGTTCTGCAAATGAGCCCTGCAGCCCGATATTGCGTTCTGCAGTTTATTTGACAAATAGCTTTTGTGGCCTTTGATTTTTTTTTCATGCCACTTATAAATTCTGGCAACAGACAGGCTGTTCATCAGATTCAAATTTCATACATTTGAAAGGAAAGAGGGCCAAGACTCCTGCATTCAGAGTAGACTTCTACCCTTAAGATTTATTTGTAAATTTTACTTAAAACTACCTTGAGAGGAACCTAGGACACTCTCTTGGTAGTGCATAGCTGCAAATTATTTCTATCCTTATGTCATAAATCTTGATAATATATCTTTTAAAAATGCACCCGAGGAATGGATTTCATGTTTATGGTGTTGGATTTTAGTGAGTCAAATTGTGTTTGGGCAGCATGTTTGCCTCTTCATGATTGTGTGACGCTAGAGTAAAATGGAGACTTCGGTCATTCAGCTGCAGGCTCTAAGAAAGTCTGTTGTAACTGTGCATTTTAATTAACCGAATCAGCTGAGGAAATGTTGTCTCTCTTCTGTGGCGTAGCTGTCTGCCTTGTACAGTACCTCCCTGGCTAAACAGAGGACTTCTATTTCTTAAACTGCCTTACCCCCATGGTCTTTAAGAGTGTTGGGCTTTTTCTTTTTTCTTCTATTACAGGTGGAGAAGCTTTAATTAACTCTAAAATGACTCTCCAGCAAATTCAGTTCCATTTTTATAACACTTTGAGTTTCACTATAGTTACCACAGGATGGATACTGTTATTGAGTGAACAGAAAAATTTAGAAACCTAAATTGGTTTTGTCATATTACCAGAGATGGCATCTGCACTTGGGTACAGTTGAAATACAAATTGAAAATCTGATAGGTTTGTTATTTGGGTGTTTTTTGTTTGTTTTTTAAAGAAAGCTCTGAGCTGAATCAACAAAATGGGAATAATTTAACCATTATGTTAACTCAGTTTAACATAAAACTGGGAAGGTGGTTATGGTTCAAGGAGTTATGTGCAAATTTGACTGCCAGAAAAAAATGTGTGCTTCTCATGTTGAAAAATGCTGACTATATCTTATCAGAAACTTTTTGCCTTTATAGTTGGTTATAGGTTAGTTATCCACTGGACTCCATGCATTCAAATGTCATTAGATACTCTATTGAGAATTTTTGAATATAAGTAGATTAATGTAAATTTCATAACAACAGTTTCCTATCTTTTCAAACTATGGAGCTATGACCCTCTACCTGAACTGGACCAAGCCCATTCTAGAACTGAAAATATAAACAAATAGAAAACTCAACTATTTCTTATACTTCTTCCTTTGTAAGAGAAAGAAAACAAACAAAAATTTAAAAAACTTAAGTAACTGGGAGCACCTGCCCCATATACCGGAGGTGGCGGGTTCAAACCCAGTGCTGGCCAAAAACTGCCAAAAAAAAAAAAAAAAACCAAACCAAAAAAAAAAAAAAACTTAAGTAACCACTGGATTTATCTTAAGCAAGAAGAATTTAGTTTAGAGGCTAAGAAAAGATGCAATGATTACAGTAAAACTTTAAAAAGTAATTGACAGAGGGACTGAGGAATGCAATCCTAGAAGATTGTTAAAAGTACAATAAAATTAGCCTGGAATTTCAAACAGAAGGTAAGAAAATGGATTGAAGATTCTCCAAAACCCTGATAAGTTTTTATGGCTAAAGAAAATTTTTATTTTAATTCTCTTATTATGCATGTTCCAAAAATGAAATATGCTGTGTTGCTGCCAGAGATTACCATGCTCTTGAGAGATCCCTCATATGAAAAGAAATATTTGGAGGGTCTATAAGTCTTCCCTACCTTCTGAATCCTAATTCAAATGCAATTTAAAAACATGTTAGGGAGGAAGTCATTTCTCCTTCTGAAATTAAGCTACAATTTATAAAATTACAGTTCTTCATTTATAGACCCAAACAAAGCTGTTGAAATAAAATAGAATTTTTGCTCCCTTTTACATTAAACTATTAGAGTGTGTCATTTTAATTGCTGCTTTTGTAAGAGATAAAAACCATTAGTATTTCATTTTAATTCTGTCTGAAGGTATGTATATCCCCAAGTTGTTATAGATTGACTTATACATAAAGTTTGGATAGAGAGAAAATTGAAAGAAGTTTTAAGTGGAAATGAGAAAAAGAAAAGAAATTTCATGAAAAGGAGTAAGGGGCTGAAGAGAGGGAAGAGAGGAGACGTCATCTCATCTAATGTGCTTCTGTATGACCGCTCTTTAAGATGTAAGGAAGGTGAGCATCGCTGCTTGTTGAAGTGTTTGAAGTTACAACACGTATAGCAGAATAGTTACTTTGGAAATGTGTATAATTAGAAAGGCAAAGACTTAGTCTTTGTGATAGTGTAGGCTGCCCCCTTGGTATGGTGAGAGTGGCCTCAGAATGTGTCCGTGCATAAGCCTTGTGGAATTGGGAATGAGATTAGGAGACACCAGAGCTAAAGAGCAAACACATTTCCCACATGGAAGTAGGCAAAGAAAGGTCACGGATATCTGGTTTTTAAATAAAAGTGGATTACCCACCTTCTGCTAAAATCAGGGCATATTAATATTTAGAATTAAAAATTATTTCTTTGTCTCACATTTTATCATAGCTGTTAGTCAATTTAACATGATCCCTAAAATGTTTGTAGTTTTAATAACTGTTACAAGGAAAACCACTGGTAAATCATTCATAGCATAGAAGCAATTTAAATCAGAACATTCTTTAAAACTATGTATTTGTAAGAATGCAGTTGAGTCTTGAACAACATGGGATTGAAGTGTATGAATCCACTTACACATGGATTTTCTCCTACCTCTGCCACCCCTGAGACCAACCCTTTCTCTTCCTCCTTCTCTTCAGATTCCTTACCATGAAGATGGTGAGGCTTGGTGCTTGTAGCTCAGTGGTTAGGGCACTGGCCACATACACTGAGGCTGGTGGCTTTGAACCTGGCCTGGGCCTGCTAAACAACAATGACAACTGCAACAAAAAATAGCCAGGCATTGTGGAGAGCACCTGTAGTCCCAGCTACTTGGGAGGCTAAGGCAAAATAATCTCTTAAACCCAAGAGTTCGAGGTTGCTGTGAGCTGTGACACCACAGCACTCTACCTAGGGTAACAGCTTGAGACTATGTCTCAAAAACAAAAAACAAAAACAAAAAAAACATGAAGATGGTGAGAATAAAGATCTTTATGTTGACCCTCTATTCACCTAATGAATAGTAAATAAATTTTCTCTTCCTTATGATTTTCTTAATAATATTTTCTTTTTTCTAACTTACTTTATTATAAGAATACAGTGTAAAATACATATACAAAATATAGATTAATTAACTTTTACTGTTATTGGTAAGGCTTCAGGTCAATAGGCTATTTGTTAAGTTTTGGAATATACAAAAGTTATGCGTGAGCTTTTGACTATGTAAGGGATTGGAACCCCTAACACCTGCATTGCTGAAAGGCCAACTGTAATTTTTGAAGCCAATTAAATGATAAATGAGAAGATTGTAGATAGTGAAAAAAGATGTGTGAAATAAAAACAAAAAATGCACCACTTGACAACATAAATAAGTATGAGATTGACACAATTAAGTTTCTCAGTGGTTGAAAATATTTGCTGTAGATTCTTTGCAACAATAACTTTATAATAATGTCCAGAAATTTAATTCAGCAAACATCTCTCATGAATAAATGACTGTACTAATACCCACGAGAAGAAAAAGAAAAGGCGAGATGGTCTATTTCCTCAAAAACAAAATACAGGTACAATAATAACTCTGCCACAGGGCAGCCCTGGATGTTATCTCTGATAGAGGTACAAATTACCATGGAACAGAGGGAGAAAAGATTAAGAAAGAAGATTTCTAGAGTGAGTAGAACTTGAGTTGGGTCCATTATAGAAAGACTCAGAAATTGACATGAACTCTTGGGAGTGAGGAAAGAGTTTCTCAAAAAAAGAAAAGTTCTTTAGGAAAAACACAGAGGTAGGGAAAAGCACGTATTACTTCAACAACCAAGGTTACCGTGTGGGATGAAGTATGGAAATAAATGTGAAGACCTAGTTTGGCTTTGTTGGGAGCTTAGGAGATTGGTTTCATCTACCACTATCACAGTTTAGTATTAACTGTTTGCTCAGATGCCCCTGAGTTTGTGGTAGTTTAGATTGTTTCTCGAAGGTCTTCCAGAAATCTATCATTCTAAATAAAAATCAATAGTGGAATATCACTATGGAAGCACATTGCGGTCCTGAAATTGTTAGCATTTGGACCTAAGGAAGAGAAGGAGAAAGTTACGTTTATGTGCCCACCTCTGAACTAAGTGATTTTATCTACATCATCTCATTTAATCTTCATAGGATCCCTAATTAGGAGAATTAAATAATCTATGAAATGTACCTGGAAAGAAAACACATGAAGTATGTAAGAAATGGTGATTCTTTGCCTTTTTTGCGATAATTCTGTGATTATGACATTGTTGTACATATCTTTTTTATTAAAATAAAGAAGCTAAGCCTCTAAGTTTTAGAGTTATTAAATCCCAGAGACAAAATTCAAACTAGTTCTTCCTGGATCCATAGCCCAAGCTTTCTTTAGTATACAAAGTTGTCTCTCTATGGAGAAAAAACTAAGCAGAAAGCACATGGCAATTCACTAAAGAAATTTTTCAAATATAGTTTACTGAATACAATACGGGTTATTGGCTTTGCCTCGGTTCCTTTGCGAAGTCCCAATCTCATGTTGGAGAAAAATACAGAGGAATCTGTGGAGGATGATTTCAGCAGTGTTTGCAAAAGCTGTTTTCTCCTAGAAGCATTTTCTCCAAACCTACTGGTTATACCTGCTCTTAGTTTATTATTTTCTTACCTTTAGTTGTTAAACACTTTTATTTAAAGATAAATGCCCTTGGGAGGGACATAATACTGCACTAGAGCTGAGAGCAGATATTTGGTAAGGTGTAAGGAACCAAGAGAGTCACGGGGACCAAGGGGTGGAGGGATTTCAGTATGGATAATACTTCTAAATAGGCAGATATCCCAGGCGTAATTAGACTGTACTCGAGGGACAAGTCAGTCCTTCTGTCTGATTGCTCCAACCATAAAACTGACAAATTACCCTGTAACTTTCTGACAAGATAAACAGTAGATTGGGAATTCTAGAGAAGAGCTGTACTCAAAGAACTGAGAAAAATATCTTTAGGCAGAAAACAACTCAACACAAAACAACTCCCACCTCCCCGCAAAACAAAAACAAAAACAAAACAAAACAACAACAAAAAAAAAACCCCTCTCTGTTTAGAAATGGAAAAATGAAAAGAATGTGAAGCTTAAATTCAAGAATATGATGGCAAATTGGAAGGGTAAATTTGCTGTCAAGAAAGTGAATTATAGGGTGTCCATCATTTAGGAGAATTTTTAAGATTAAAAAATGTATAATATGTGTTAGCTTTTCACCATTTTTTTTTTTTTACCTACCTTCACCTTTTCTTTTTAATTTATAGCTAGCTTAATGCTTTTGCATTTCAGTGTAAACTAATAAAGACCCCACACATCTCTGTGCATTAGACCATTAAAATGACCACAGTAAAGCCCACAAAAATATATGTATATTTTTATACTTTACTACTCAATCCTCCCTATGAAAGCCTGTGGGACTAAGTGCATGCTGCTCCCTAATGATGAGATGGGCTGCAGTGGGGGAGGAACTCCACTAGGAATCTGCTAGGCCGGCAGATTAGAATTTAGATACCCTAATGTGAACCATGAAAATCATTTCCTAAGAGGATCTGGGGACATATAATTTGGCTTGGGAGGCCTTATTTACATGGGATATAAATTATTTTATAGAAGTCATATGAAGAAGTGAAAAGATATAGAATTAGTGAATGAAACTTACACAAAGACAGAGGTAATATAAGGGTATAAAAGGCTTCTTATCAAAGCATGAGATTATATATATATATATATATATATATATATGTATAGCTTGTTGGAAAACACAAAATGCTTGTATAATATGGCTTCTGCCATATTCTATTTAATATTAAATATTCCATTTTAATCATAATTTAAGGATCCTAAAACTCTCCATTGCTTATATGGCAGTACATAAACCAAGTATTTATATCTTTCCACATTAAAATTTTGTATAGGTCAGACAAAATCCCTTTCATAAATTGATAAATACATGCCAACACTGATCTCAAAGAGAGGAGTTAATTTTTAACTATGTTCCCTGTTGTGAACTAGAGACTTTTTACCGTTGTAATCTTATCACGGGTTAATCAGAGTTTTTCAAGCTATATCTTTAATATCAACATGATATATTCTATAAGTTTCCTTTAAAGTTCCTGTGAGATTCTGATTGATTGCATCAAAGCGGGTGGTAGAAGGTTGGTAAGCATGTCGCTTCTTTTAGAAAGTACAACAGATCAATATTAATGGCAATAGCATTTTTTAGCCATACGTGGGACCAATCAGTTGAAGCCATGAATACCGCTCAAGAATCCAGCCTCATGATACTATAGCTTCACTATCTGAGGACATTTTCTTTTTATCCCACTTCATTAATAAGCTTCCGTGCCAAGAATGCTGAGTAAGGGATTATATCCAACTGAAATACTTGGCTCTTTACTGGAAAAATGTATTTTACGCTCTGGATAAATGTAATTAGTGTGAAGAAGCTTTAACAAAAATTGCCTTTGCTGAATGTAGTATTTGCTTTGTCATTTTACATGTCAAGCGCCCCAATTTGCATTTTATTTCTAAGAAGATAAAATTCTGATTGTTGACATGAGTGTTCTTGATTATTGAAATACATTTGTATACTCTCACACATAAAACCCTATGCCTTGTTTTCTAGGAGTGAGCTAACTAAGAAGAAATATAGTAAGCTTATTATGCTTATGGAAATCCTGTTGTTAGGACAACTGTAAAATAGATGTCTTCTGTAGACATTTCTGTTCTTTTTGTGTTTTTGGAATTATCTTCATATGTTGAGAGACCTAATGGAAGAACATCCATCTATAACTCTGCGAAGTTAAAACAGTATAAAATGCACAAATGCTTTTTCCTCTGAAAAATGGCCATCTTTGCTCTCTAGAGATGTCATAGAAACTCACCTGTCAAAGAGGAACAGTTGTGTCTACTTAAATTATAAAAAGCTTGAAAATGTATCTGCTGCCTCATACTTGGTAAAAGCAGCCACATCCAGGGGTGAGAGAGCTTTTGGTCATTCATTGATAGATAAAGTATTTAATTTTACATGAGGAATGACTCATGAAGGAAAACCCTAGACTTTTATGCCACGGCTATATAAACAAACAGTATAAAGTCAACAAGGACTGAAGACAGTGATATGGCAGAGGAAATGAACAAGTAAGCTCCATGTTGAGTGAGAGCCTTTGCTGTATGGGCGTGATTTAAGATTTTGTGTCAGTGTTCTCTGGTTGATGTCTTTATTTCTTTCTTTCGTACATTGTAATTATTACTGCTAATTCCTAGACTTACATAACATGGGGTTAGGGATGGAGAAGAAGCTATGTTCATATGGAAACCAAAGGTCAAACACAAACTAAATTCTAGCTTACAGTGATGTAAAATGGGTTTGAACTTCTGGAACATAGAGGTTAGTGATTACTTTTGACTTATGCCAAATATAGAACATCAACAGACACAGCTGAATATCTCACTGAGTGCTTTTTGAAAAGAATAGGTTGTCGTCATTTTGAAGTTTACAGAGTACTTTTCATATTTGGTTCTCCCGATGACCATTAGCAGTTAATAGTACCTACCTATTTTATATATGTGAAACTTTAAATTCAGAAAAACTAAGAAATTGACCTGAGATCACTTGATTAGCACATGTCAGAGAATCTTGGATTTGGATTTTAATTTCTAAGGCCCACATCCCTACATGTGTGGCAGTACTATTTTCTTCAAATGAAAATGATCATCAACTATTTTTGTTTAGATTTTCTATATAATTTTTTTATTATATTATACCCAATTATTTAAAATCATCAATGATTTTGAACGCTAGGCAAAATTTGGGTCCAATTCTGTAGGCTATTATGATTAGGGAAATAGTCACTTTCACCTGTGCATGATTTTTTATTAGTTTTTGAAAGCAATTTAATGCAAACTATTTAATCTACATCCATTCTATTTCTCTTATGACATTTGTCCTTCAAATTTACCAATATTATTTTTAATGCTCATAGTTTCTCCCAATTACATCTGATTTTAAAGACAGTTAGCTAAGAGAATACAAGATAAGTAAAACTCCATTGGGTTTGCTATAGATCTAGATTCTAATGAGAACACAGGGGGACAAAAAAGAACAGAAAAAGCAACACAGTTTTCTGAATTTTTCATTTCTCAGGGCTCAATTCTCATTTGCCGTATCTGGAACTCATTTTGTCTTAGGCTTCATGAGTTCATGCTCGTTTCTGATGCTGGGCTAATCCACACTTTAAATAAACTATTTGAGTTCTGATCTTGGTAAATGTCAAGGGAAGAAAAGACATTTGAGGCACCTACAGCATCCTAAAAAGTCTTGCCAAATTCATGAATCTGACTCTGCATTATCCTTCCCAAGAAGGAGAGCATCATTTGATTATCCATGAATCATCACCTCTTAGACTGTAACATCATTGTCAGAGAGCCTAATAGAACCAGTGTTCAGCTGGCTGAGAAGGGGGTGGGGGGAAGAAAGCTCTGGGGCAAAGCACAGGTCACTGGCACAATCAGCAAACTAGACGGTTCTAGAGATGGAAGGGGAGGCCTCCCTTCCGTGTCAGCTCAGATACACCTACTGACTGGTAAATAACAGACACTGATTCTTTCACTATTAATACTGCCATTTGTTTCCCCCACCTAAATTACATTGTATGTAAATATACTGCCTATGGAGAATATTAATCAATTTAATAAAAACGCCAAAATGCTTGTCCAGTATTGATGAGTACAGATATACTTTAAAATATTTCTTATTTATTCTTATTGCATTATTACTCATGTTTCACATTTGGATACATATTTCTAGCCCTCAGTACAAGGTCTATGTTCGCTTTTCTGGCTTTATTTAAAAAAATTCAATATACATTTAAAAATATACATAAAAATTATGTTTCCTAGATAAACAAGCTAAATAAAGCCCAAGTCTGATGTACAGATTCAAAAATATATGCTGTAAATCATATTTACATAAGGAGTCAGGATAAAAAGGTAAAATGTGTATGAATAGCTTCATATGTGTGTTTAGCCTAAGCCGCCACTGGAGGTCACTGCTGCTCCATCAAAATACACTTTATTGCCTGTCTACTTAGGTAGTTGACTCACCAAATCAAGTAAAAAATGGTTTAAATTCTTTGAAAAGATGTAATGTCAACATCTTTGGAAAATACAAACTCATTTAAATGGGATATATCTTGCATAAGTAGTGCTTAGAAGACTGTGGCACGGGCCTATTAACTCTATGCGGCAGTAGAACTGTGTTTTCTGGAGTTAATAAAAATGGAAAAAGCCTACATGCAGTACAGAGACTAAACTCCATTTCCTCTCTGTTTTGGTAAAGCAGAGTACTGGGACTGAAGCTATTCTTCCTCGATGAGTCTTTATTGTATAGTTCAACAGGTCAGGTTGGATATTTAACTGTTGTCGCCTTTGAGGGAAGTCAGGTATTTTATGTAAATTTGCACCAGAAAAAATGATTATCAGTCACATTTCTCTAAAATGCAATGATCTTGAAAGTCTTATGAAAATAGATTTATGGACTATGTAGTCCAGAAAATGCCGTGGGTTGAGGTGAGGGTAACAACTTTTTAGCAAGAGAGCCTTTGTCAATTGTTAGATTTACAGTGGTGAACCAGTTACTGTCTAACTTAACCAGAATATATATTTGTGCTCAGAAGATATTGAGAAGTAGAGAAGTTCAAAGCTTCATTCTCAAAGGAGGGAAGGGGAAGAGAAGGTGGTTATTTTTGTTGTTGTTGTTGCTGCTTTTGTTTGTTTCTTATTTTCATATCCTGAATCAAAATGAGCTCTACCACCTAAGGGATTTTATTTTGGTTTTTATCCATTATAAAGCTTATAAGACAACTTAGGTATTGAAAAAATGACTACCTTCCAAAATGTTGATCATTTAATCTTATTTACATACCAAATAGCTTTGAATTTTAAAGGTGCTTTTTAATATAGCAAGCATATGTTATATACACTAGTAGCACCATAGCACTGAGAATTTTCAAGAATTCAGCGGTATTAAGTATGAATGTGGTATGGTCTAAATACACTTGGTACCCATCACAAATGAGTCAGAAGGTAAAGTTGGAGAATAGAAATGGGCTTTTTTTTTTTTTTTTTTTTTAACTTTAAGACTGTATTTAATACAATTGATCTTTAGTACAGATAAAAATGAATCTGGCCAAAGAAAATTTATTTTTTAGGTGGAATATGTATTTACTGACACTTTATGAAAAATATAAAATTACAACTTAGTGAAAAACATCACAGTAAGCTCAGTCATTCCAGTTCACAGTGCTGTAAGGAAGTATCTGCATTATTAATCAATTGGGAATACGTGATTTTTTTCCATTAATAAATGTATATTTAACAATTATTCACAGGTAAACATCGTACCTATGATGCTTTTGTACATTGGCTACTATCATAGGTTTAATAAAAATCTAAGTACCTTGAGAAACCCACTTTAAATGTTCCTGTTTCCTTTATTGCTTATAAAAAGTATGATTTTAATAATGTGGCTTTCTTGTGATTATATTTCATGGCGATTTGCCTAGATTTTTCCTTTCAGCATATGAAAAACCTCCAAATAATAGAAAACCGTTATTAGAAATAGCCATTCACTTTTCCTTTTTTGCTGCAGAGGTTCTGCTTTGAAAGAGCAGGGACATGGTGAACGAGGTAGGGCTTGGCAACCCAAACTACATGAAACAGCCTCGATGTGGGCATTCCTGGTTTTTGCTTCGGTATTAGAACTGCTTATTTGGAGGATGAAAGAAGATACAGACTAAAGATGTTTTTCTAAAACCTTAATGGACTGTGGTTCAAGTTACTTAAATACAGAGGCTATGATATTCGTGCTGCAGTCAATAAACTTTCACCAATGACAATAAAAACATGCATGCAGCTTGCAGATTGCAAACGGGGTCTGTCCAGAGTTGTACTGATGGATGAGTTCACAATACAGATGAACACAGGGACATCAGGTCATGTCAGCAACAGCAGAGCAAAAGAGAACTGTCCTAGTGTTGATCTTTTTACCCCTAAGATGTAATTTATACATTTATTAAGGTGTTATTAAAGTCATGCTTTTCAATAAGGCTTTTGGTGGAAGGCATGTCTTAGAACGTGTTCTCTTTACACATCTGAATGAAGTGTCAGTCATTAGGGGACTGGATTGTGTAGGCTACATAATGGAACACAACAGGACAACCTGACAAATCCTGAACAGAAGGACAGGACAGTGCTAATGATTCTGCTAACTACATCAGAGTCTCTGGAAAAGCTGAAAAGAGAAATTCTGGGGGGCTCCCAACCACATGAGTACAGCAAGCTGCCTTCTCATCTGCAAACCTTCTCTCTGAAGGTGGAGAAATTTGCCACCTCAAATTTGTCTCCTGGCTATTTAGTATTTATTTATTTATTTATTAAACATACATGCTAGAAGAAATTTACAGTGAAACCTCTGGTCTGATTTTACAGGGACAGGGTTCAGAGAGAAGGCTTCAAATCTAAAATTTCAAATTGTTACCATCTCCTCACATTTGGCAGGTGTCTGCTTTGCAGCATTTTAACCCTTCAGCACTTTCCCCCTTATTGTGATTCAGACACCTCTAGATGCTGCCTAAGGTGCTGCTGTAACCCAGCACCATCTTTTGATATTTTCCTGCAATTTTCTTTTTAAGGCAGGCATTGGTTTAAAGGATCTGTCTCTAAAACGTTCCTGTCAGTGAGTCACCTCCTAGAATCAGTTCAGGCTCCCAGGACCTGGGATCATTTACCTCTTTCCTTCCTTTTCCAATGAACTACAAACCCAGAACTGTGGATTTGGTCCTAAGAGAAGCAGAATAAGGGCCGATGTGGGAGATTAGTTATGAAAGAAGTTTTATCTTAAGACAAATGCAACACTAATAAAATCAATCAAGGGTCTCCTACAATAGGCATCATATTAAACCAGGGTTCAAGCTGCACGTTGATTGTGGTATTTAAATTTCAATGGGTTGATTATGTATGAGGGGGGATATGACCAGTATTATGAATGGGACTAAAAAGGGCAGGGAAGGACCTTGCCAGCAACGTGAGAGGGAGCAGGAGGGGGAGGGGGCACCGTGCTCCCTTTATAGTCACAAGAGTTTCATAAAGCACCACGTATTTCCCAGCCTTTAAGAGCGCTTTTTTTTTTTTTTTTTTTTTTTTTTTAATCACAGTGGTTCATACCTCACACTCCCTGGAGCCTGATTTGCTGTAGGTGCAGGGTCCCGTCCCGTTCAGCAGCATCTCGCTGGTCTCGGTGTTGGTGGGTTTGTAGTCGACGTAGAATTCCTGGGTGCTGGGCGTCATCTGCTTCAGGGACTGCCTCTTCTTCTTCCTGTGCCTTCGCATGAGGGAGCGCTGCTGCAGCTGCTTCATGCTCGCGGGGTACCGCTTCCAGGACACGTAGATCACCAGCAGGATGACGAGCACCGACAGGAAGAGGGCCACGCTCCCGGCGATGATTTTGTGGAAGGAGATGTGCTCGGCGTCCGCGTCCGCCTCGGGCCCGGGCTCGGTGGCGCCCACCGTCGGGGGCAGGGGCGGCTTGCTCTCGTGCTTCGGCCGCGGGAGCTTGGGCTTGAACGTGGGCTTCGGGAGAGCCCTGTCCAGGTCAAACCTCTCGGTGGTGCTTTTGCCACAGATGCTGTAGTTCTTCACTGCATCCATGACATTCACTCCTTGCAGCTCTTTGGGGCTGGCACAGATAATTGTATTCTCTCGCAGACCTTTAAAACTTTTTAGCCAGTTTACCAGGGAACAAATATTTCTGCTGCATTCCCATATATTCCCGGCAAGACTGATGTCATTGAGGGATATCCAAGAATCCAAAATCTCTTGACCAATAAATGTGAGCTTGTTGGAATCCAGGTTGAGGCGCTGCAGATTCGGGACACACTGGAAAACACTGGGTCCACTGAAGGCTTCGATCTCATTGCCTGATAAATCAAGCCTTTGTAAGGAGCTCCAGGTCCAGGACATGGTCTGTCCTATGACACTGATTTTATTCCACTGCAAGTAAAGATTCTGAAGGCTCACCAGCCTGGGAAAGAGGGCCAGGTTTAGCTTGGAAAACTGATTGTGCTCCAGGTGAAGTTCTTTGAGTCTGATCATGCCAGCAAAGACATTCCTGGCCAGACTTCGGATCCGGTTATATCCCAGGTCCAAAAGTTCCAGGTTGCGGCAGTCTTGAAAGATTCTCACAGGGATGGTTCTCAGGGAGTTAGATCGTAAATGTAAACTCAGCAGCTTCCTCAAGCCCCGAAACTGTTCAGCTCCCAGAGAATGCAGCTGATTGTAGGACAGATCCAAGTTCCGTAAATTTGTCACAGGTCTGAAGGTATTGTTAAGAAAATAGGAGATTCTGTTGGAACTCAGAATCAACTCTTTGAGTCTGCGTATTCCATTAAAAGCATTTTCGTCAATATTGCTGATGTGATTATGGTCAAGGTATAGCCAGGTGAGCTGGTTGAGCCCTTTAAATTGATTATACTTAAGTTTTTGAAGGCTGTTATAACGAAGGGACAAACCTAAGCAACCAGCAGATATACTCGAGGGTATCTCCTGTAATTTCTGAGATTCACAATATACCATTTTGCCTTCACACCTACAGCCCTTGGGGCATCCTCGTTCGGCAGAAGAAAGCATTGTCAGTAAGACAGTGGGGGCTATAACCAGTGCTACAGCTGATCCGCTCAGTAGCCTAATTACATTGAAACCTGGAAATAAAAACAACTTAGAAAAGTTATCCCCCCAAAAAAGAATTCATCTTTTTATCAAGCAAAAATAGGCATGTATTTTTATTTTTACAAAATTAAATTTAGACAACAACATTCAACATCACATATCACCTCTTTGTAATTAGAGAATTATTTTTAGGGTTCTTTTTTTTTTAATAGTTAAACAAGGAAACATGTCCACTAAGCAATTGAATTTATAGTCTTAGAGCAGAACAAGGTAATCTCTAAAACAATTAAGGCAGAAATACTACAAAGACTAGAGGATTTTTTTTTTTTTTTTTTTTTTTTTGGTTTTAAGAAGGAAAGAAGAAAAATGACAAAACATACCCATCCTTTGTATTGTTCAAAGGTCGTCCTTAGGTCTTTTGCTTTGGCTTAGGGGGCCACTTGCATGACAGCCCCTGTCAGCTGCACTGTAGTGAGTCAGGGCTCGCTGACACCCAGGAAGAAAAATTGGACCCCTTGGGAGATGGACCGATTTTGGAACATTATTCTTTGCCAGCCACGCAGAACACTCCAAGAACAAATAAATCCCAACACCGCATTCACAGCAAAACATGGAAATCTTCCTAGGTAATAGGATCTTCATGGATATTACGTTTTTGCATCTTTACAGTTTTTTTATGGGGGGGGGGTTAAAAAAAAAAAAAAAAAAACTGGCTTCTACAATTTCTTCTTATCGGAAAACATGCTGTATTCCTCCAGGCAGTGTGAGGCTACCTGAGCTGCCACATCTGTATTCCATAGCCCAGCAATTCGCGGGTGAGCACCCAGTTCAGCCACAGAGCTGCGTTGGAGCCCAGGAGGCAGGAGAGCCCGGTACTTCGCACACGCTCAGCTCACTTCTGCAGACTGTCATTCTGAAAGCTGCTCCGACTGTTGCTTTGGTTTCAGTGAATGCAGTCTTATGTAAAGCTGCCCCCAGTGGCGAAGAACATTATGGGCATGTGCAGAAATGTCTCTCTTTTATCTTGCAAATGAGCAGGCTCTCTGCTGGAAAATGAATGATTCTTTTGGGTGGCTCAATAGCAACTGAATGGTCACAGTGATCAATAACGAGCAACATTTTCTGTGATTTCCAAGTCTTGTTTTACAATTTGGCAATGTCTCTATTGTCTGAGTTCACTTAATCACTAAACGTGTGTTGCCCAGAGTTTTTCTGGAGCTTGACATTAAGTTCACAGACTGAATGTCAATTTTCCTTAACCTCAATGTAGGCTTTGAACTGAAATTTATAAAATGAATTATTGAGTGTTTCACACAGAAGCATTAACTACCTGCCCACATGACCTCCCGGAGTCACAGGGATTATATTTTGCAAGGTGTCTCAGGATGCTGGAACATGTACATTTGGGAATAGAGGGGATAACTAATAACATGTGAATTAATGAATCCGATGGCTTTTCTGGTTTTCCCATAAAAGATATCGTTGGTTTTATGGCTTATGATTTGGTTTGTTATTTTGGTTGCTGTAATTTTCTTTCAATTAGAAAAGAAATAAACTACTTTTAATGTTAATATAAGAAGCCAGAGATCATTTGGTTCATAGTTTCTTGATGCTTCTGCTATTTATTACACTAATAATATTTATTGAGCACTTTCTAAGTGCTTTAAATGGACTATCTTGTTTTATCTTTAGGCAATAGCATGATGTAGGTTCCATTAAAACCACTATTTTAAAGGTGAGGAAATACACTTGGAGAGGTAACTTGCTCAAGGTCATGTAGCAAGGAAATGGCAGAGCTGACATTCAGAGCCGAGTCACGCTTATGCTCTAACCACTAGCTCCGGTTCACCAACATTGTTATATTCATTGTATTATAAAAATGAGTGAAATGAAAATCAGACCTAATAAGGCATTGGGGTAGGAAGCTGCAGTCAATCTTATTCCTCTAATAGGACTGCATAAACTTCTTTTGTCTGAGACTCCTAAAGAAGTTTAAAAACTTAGAAGCAGTAGGTTAGTGATTGAGAGTGCAGATTGTGGCACAGAGATTCAAATATTAGCTATAACTTATGAGCTATATAACCATAAGTAGGTCACTTATCTCCTTTAAATCTCAGTTTTCTCATCTGCAAAATGGGTATGGTATCAAAAATGTGCATTTTGAGACCAAAGGATTAAGTCTTATTAATATTTATAAAGTACTGAGAGCAATGGGTTGCACATAAGCTATCTGTGGAAAGTATTTAAATAACATCAACCTCATTGTACTTGTTGGAATTGCATGATGTTTAGTATTGCATATTGACTATACTAATCTTCATTAACTCAAAAAGAACTACTTTAATGAGTGGTTAATAATGAGTTTTATACTGTACACAACGGATTTCTGAGATTCACTTAGTATTGCCTTCTTTCATGAGCAAACTTCCTATGTATCCATCACCTCAACGTTATCTTTAAAATGAATCTTTTGTTCTATGGATCATACCTAATAATTAATGTTGATTCTTTTCTTTCCCAGAGCAGAACATGAGAGCATCTATCCCATAGAGATAGCCATTCTGTTTAAAAATAAAGGGTATCTTTTAAAAATGCTTGCCTTGTTTGTTTTTGCTAAGTGAATTGGTTATGAAAAAGTCTGGAGAGCTTTCACATTCTCCATGGATGAGATGTAAAAGGTTAGTCAGGATGACCAAAAAGGGTCCCCCACATAGAGTCCAAAGAAAATCATCAATTCCTTACATTATAGGCTGTTAATAGAGCTAGTGGTTTCCTTCCCAAAAAAATCTCTATTATGAGTGCATATAATGAACTCAGAGAGTGCTTTGAATAGAAAAGATAGAATTCTTTGATAGATTTCTTAAATTCCTCCCCCAAGATTCTGAGGTAGGAGTACAGTAGAGTTGTACACATCAATAATCTCTGATGGTCAAGTTTTAAAAAGTCACTAAAAAGGAATGATTCAAAATGTTTTCCCCTTGTAGGAAGGGAGCGTATGTAAACTGGGGATATTGGGACGTATGTTTCATGAGGACAAAGAGAATGTTTAGTCTAATTCATTTTCCCTAATATCTATAGTAGCACTTGGCACATTATAGACACTCAATAATTATTGGAAAAAATGCATTTTTATGGGGTTGCAAGTGCTATGGATGTAGTGTAACCAGTTACATATTAGTCTTACGTACATGGTGTTGAGCCTGGAAAATTTCCTCAGTGAGTAAAATTGAAAATAATTTTGGAGCATGTATTTTATTATTATTATTATTGGGGATTCTTTGAGGGTACAAAGAACCAGGTTACATTGATTGCATTTGTTAGGTAAAGTCCCTCTTAGTATTTTTGAAGGACGTATGTAAAAGGCAAAAAACTAGAAATGAGAAAACTTACATCATCAGTAGGCGATCTTCTCTTTTCATGGACACAACTTATATCCTCATAGTTAAACCATAAATTTTGCAAGATGAGTAATTTTCAATATTCCCTTATGAACAGTGAAGTGTAACACTGAACCTTTATCATCTAAAATCCCAAATGGGGCTTAACAACTTACGTCTTTCCAAAAAAAGAGGAAAGAGAACCATGTTGATAGCTTCCCTCATATCTCTGTTGCCTGAAAGCCTCCACTTTCCCTGCTCACTCTTCCTCCTTCTCCCTGGGAAGGAGCCACTGGGTCATCGGTTTTGCTGAACAGCTGCAGAAGGCAAGCTCAGGGTGGCTGGAGGACACATCGTCTTCGTGTTTCTTGTCTGTGTCCCCTCCCTCCCTGCTGACGGAAGAACAGAGGAGCCCCCAGAGAATGTAATTCTTTCACTTTGCTTTTTCTGGAGCAAATCTTCTTGTATTATTTACAGTGAATAACATTCTCCACTGTAGTACACACTTTGCCGTTAGTTGTCAGACATTTTTCTGGTATTGTGGTTCCTGGTGTTGTCTTGATCCGGCATCTGACTTTATGCTCACCTTACTCACCGTTGGTCTCTTTCTCAGCAGTGATCAGTAGCTAGTCTTTGGCTGCATTGGCTTCAAGGCATTATTTATGGCTCTAACTTAGCATTGGTCCTTAAGCATTTATCATCTCTAGGATTGACCTGGTTCAAGGTAATGAAGTACCTAAAGAGGGAAGATTATCTATGAATTAGTTGAAATACACAAAAAGAAAATTAAGTCGATTCTAAGCCATGTTGAATACTTGAGGCCATAGAAGTTATTCCAATAAAACATAGAGTCATCCCTCAAAAGGAAAAATAAAACTAATATTCTAAAAGATTTTAGTAATTTGCTAGTAGATTTTAATTTTTTTTCTTGTTTTACTTGTTGACTTCAGTGAGCTGATTATTTTTGATTTATCTTTCAACAGAAGCAAAATTGTGCTAAATTATGCATTTAGCAATTTCTTTTGCACTTGACACCACATACAGAATAAACCATAAACTACCTGACAAGTTAAATTTCCCCAAGGAATCAAGAACCTTTGTGATTTATACAATTATAAAATGTGTTGTTATTTATCTAGAGATTTTTAAAAATTGCACTTACAGTACTTGAAAGAGCTAAACATGTTTTATTGAAAGTGGGTAAATAAATCAAATCTCAGTTTATAATGACAAATTTCAGTCCAATATGAAGCTGAATAGTCAAATACAAACATAGAAAATTGGAACTGCAAGAGGATATACAGATATTGTAAGTGATTGATGTCAGAGATTTCAGTTGTTTAAAAAATGTATAACTTGAATACCCATTGTGTGCCAGACACTGTTCCAGATACTTGGAATATATCAGTGTACAAAATAAAGGTCTGCACCCATGTGAAGATTACATTCTAAAGGCATAAGACAGATAATAAAAAAATAGTGTATTAGTAAGTATTATGTACTAGGGCAAAAAGAAGAGTAAAAATATAAGGAAGACTGGGAATGCCAGAGGTGAGGTGCATTATAATTTTGAACAGAATGGTTAGGATCATTAAGAAAGTGGCAAAAGCAAACCCTCGTAGGAGATGAGCTTGTTAGACTTAAATATATGTGTATACATGGGGAGCGGGCAGTGCAAAGGCCCTGCGGTAGAAGCAGACCATGAGTTCAAAGAATAGCAAGAAGGCCAACTGTCTATAGTGGGGAGAGCAAGTGGTAGAGAAATTGGAGATGAAGTCAGAGAGGTCCTAGGTCCCAGGTCATGGAAGCCCTTGGGTGACATTGTAAGAATATTAGCTTTATTCTAGAGAAAATGGGGAGCCAATTCAAGATTTTGTGCAGAATAAAATAAGATATGATCAAGTTACCTATTAAAGGGTTCACTACTCTGGACTGAATGTTTTCATTCCCCTGCCCACCACTGAATTCATATATTGAAACCTCAGTTCCCAATGTGGTGGAATTTGGAGAGAGAGCCTTTTTGAGGTTTCCAACCTCATGGGATCAGGGGTAATTATAAGGTTAAGAAGAGACATGGGTGAGCTTGATTCCTCTCTGTCTCTGGTTTTCGGATATGTGAGGAAACGGGAGAAAGCAGCTGTTTACAAAAGCCATAAATCAAGCCCTTTCTAGATACTGGGTGTGCTGGTGCCTTGATCTTAGATTTCCCAACCTCTGGAACTGTGAGAAATAAATACTTCTTCTTTAAAACACCTAGTTCATAGTATTTTTGTCATAGCAGCCACAACTAAGACAATCATTCTTGCTGTTGTAGGAACGGACATCAGTGCAGCAAGGGCAAGAGCAGGGAGCCCAATAAGGATGTTGTGCCAGTCTTGGAGAGAGATGACGGTACTTGGGCTAGGGTGGTAGCAGTGGACGTAGTGAGAATTGATTAGATTCTGGATGTATTTTTAAGTGAAACCAGCAAGATTTTCCTAAGGAATTAGAAGTGGAGGTATGCGAGATAAAGAGGGAAATTAAAGATGACTTGCAGTTCTATGGGCTGAGCAACAGTAGAGATGGTGAAGCCATCAGCAGTTTCTGTGGGTCAAATTGTGGGAGTAGGATCAAGAACTTAACACCTTGGAATTCAGACTGGATTTGGCTCTCTCTCTTTCTCTCTCTTTTTTTTTTTAACTTCAAGAGGCTTTTGTTTTTGAAAACATCTTGATATTAGATCTCAAAGCTCCATGATGTATTTAAAAATATTTGAAAGGTATTTTTTGAATAATAAGTTACAAAATGATTAGTAAAATAAGCCTCCAGACAATAGCAACATGGCTTTCCATTCAGTTGGCCTGGACAGGGACGACGTTGTTACATACAGCTTCGGAGGGCAACGGAGCCAAAAGCTTTGATGAAAATTGAAATTGGAAATTACATAAAGACTAGATAAAGAAACATTTGGAGTAAGCATTTTAGAAAATGTTTGGTGGATCTAAAGTATCTGATTTCTAGAATAATTTAGAGAATAACGTGTACTATTTATTACATATATCAGTTGATATTTGCAATTTGGAACTGATTTTGCTCAAATCTTTCAAGTTCTCTGTTCATCTGCAAAATGGGACTCATAAAACCTGTGCTATGACTTTCTCAGGTTTTACTTAGAAACATTTTTCATAATTTATATGTAAGTACATTATAAACTATAAAGTGCTATAAAATATTTCTGGAATCAGAGCACCTATGAGCAATACCTAATTCTCCTTTGATTTTGTATAGGTTGTCTGGTCATGAGCACAGATCAGCAGTCAGCAGCATGACTAATGCTGAGTCAGAATTTGGCTGGTATTATAGAAAATATTCTCAATATTTCCTTTCTACTATGATTTTAATACCACAACCATTTATTATATAGAATACATTGTTGACATTCTGTGTTCTTATTTAAACTGCTCTCACTAGCAAATGCAGTTAATCTAGATACTGTAAAAACCTTGATGCTGTGACCCTGTCTTATAACAAGGTTGTCAGAATGTCAATATAGAGATCCTCACAGTTGTGAAAACGATTTCCTTCATTTTTGGTTGGTTAGAACACTCATGTGCATTTCTACATTTGTAATTATATCCTAATCTTCATCAGAGCATTAACACTTCTCTAAAATATCCTTGGTTTCCATCTGTTTGCTTCAAGGGCTCTATTAAAAACTCTGTCTGGTCACATATGGTGACGAGTGAACATCTGATTTAGATAAATGGATAAAGAATGTTCCAGGTCTGACCATTAAAATGGGTTTTCAGTGTGTTTCTGGAAAGAGGCAAATTTAAATGAATGAAACCTTCCATGGTTATCCAGCCCATCTCCCTCTTGTTAACCCAGTGTACATTCATGCAGGGACAGCAGGGCATGTTCTCGGGTTTTGTTGTATTTCTCACGGTCACTTCCTGCAGAAGAAGACTTAACCTAAATTTGGGAATAGGGAAATCTAACAAACTCTGAAGATATAACCTGCAGTTGTAGACTTTGGAAGAATGAAATTACTACATGTCTTTAAGGAAATTTTTTTTTTTTGAAGTAGGAGTTTTAAAATACACATAAAACAAGAGAGAATAGTAAACATGAACTCCACTAATTATCAATATTTTACTAATTTTGTTCTATCTATCCTTGAACTCTGTCCCGCATGATGCACATTTTTTTCTTTCTTATTTTAAAAACAATATCCAACATTGTATCATATATAGAGAGGGATAGGTATTCTTCTAATACCCACTCAAAAAATTCCTATCAAAAGAGCGGTCAACATTTACTTATAGTCATTTATATCGAGAGAAATCAGTTTCTTAGATTTTCATTTAGAATCCCCTGAGAAAAATGTTGTTCCAGAGTCACACTGCAAAATTTATAAATATATATACATATACATTTGTATATATACATTTGTATATGTATATATATTCTAAATTTCCTATAGTTTTTCACAGTGGAAGAAAGGAGTTTTATAGTAACTGTTGACCAAGTTTTCACCTTAACATTTGATGTTTTACTTTGCATATATGACTCTGCTTTGAATGTAAAGTCAGTGTTATTTAAATGGCATCATAATAATATCTTTGCGATATTCACTTCAAGTATGTTCTTATGCAATGATTTCTGAAGAAAATTTTGTATTTTAAAAGCATTGTGCATAGCAGTTTCAATGGGGTTCGCTAGTATATGCTTAAATGTGACTTCCTGGTATGTGTACAGCATTGAGAATTAAATTTTCCAATTAGCAAGTGAGAAAAGATAGTGGAAGTCTTGATTTGGATAAAGAAGAAGATGTGCCATAGGTTACATTTATTTTTGTTTCTGAAACGACAAGTCTGATTAAAAAAAAGTTAGGCTGCAGACTTAAGAGATATTAGACTTCTAAGAGATGGGAAGCTCTGCATGGTTTGCAATAAAATAGCCAGAATAGGAGACTACAAGTACTTATATTACTCTAAGTATATCAGCCTCTTTGGTAATTCTCTTAAGCCAAACCGAAGAAGCCTTTTTTATATTGTTAATACTTGGTAGTTTGGGCCATCCCCAGATTGAAAAGTTCCCTGACAAGAGTGTGTGTGTGTGTGTGTGTGGGGGGGGATGGGGGGTGCTTTAGCTGCTCTTGTGGCTAACAGCAGAGCCCCCAAGTGGCAAAACTGGGATTCAAGCAAAAATTGACTTAGTCCCTGGGAGCAAAGGCCACAGATCTGTAATAAGAATAAAACTTCTTTTACTGGCACTAGATTGAGAAATCATTTATTTATTCAATGAATATTTATTAAGCTTTTATATTGTTCTTTGTGCTGAGGGTACGATAACAAATTAAGTCAAAGTGCCTACCACCAGAAGACTTGCATTGTAGCTAATGAGATGGTGAAAAATAAACAGAGCTACATGCTACAACGTCAACGAGTGGCCAAGTGCTAGGAGGAGAAACAGCGAGGATAAAGGCTAGTGACAATTTGATAATAATGGCCAGAAAAATCCATTTTTGCGGAATTAACAGTTGAGAGCAAATACAGAAAGACTCACATGACTGTGTTCTCTCTGAAATAATCTACCTTTGGGATCTTTTTTGCTCAGCATTAAAACAAAACAAAAAACAAAAACAAAACAAAAAAGCACCTGTTTTTCTACACTCTCTGCCCTTTCCTCCTGACAACAGAAGTGTGAGGTTTTTCCACACTAAAAAATCCCCCAGCTCACTAGATATCAACTGGATGTCCTGAAAGTCAATTTCCCACGAGTACCTCCTTACCTCTCCCTTACTGATTTTCTTCCATTTCCACTTTGTCTCCAAATGCCTATGGCGACCCAGTTCTTTTTGGACATTTTCCTACTTACCAACAAATGAATCTTATGGTTTTAGCTGATAACAGCTTATAGTAAAAGCTTTCTAATTTAATAGCAAGGCCGAGACATGGAAAATATTAAGGAATCATAGGGAATTGAATTTTATGTACATACTGTAGTTTACAAACCAAATAGGAGAAAGGCTTGCCTCTCCTTTTCAGCTTTTTCACCACTCTTTTAAATGCAATCACTTTACTTTCCCTACAATGTACTGCTCATAATATTTCTAAACTTTGTCGATATTTCAATTCATTGCTATTGTGACTGAGGATTTAGTGTCACGTACTACTCCTGCTTCCCATGTTAATGCATTATAGGACAATATTAAATATGCAGACGGTACACAACTCATCATGATTGTGTAATCAAAGACCCTGATGGCTCTAGCGTTATGCCAGATTATGCTTCCATTCTCATTCAAGTTTTTGTTTTTCTTACAGTTAAGAATTGTCCCTGTTTTCTCTCCTTCTTTACCTACCTCTTTTATTTGCTTAGTTTTCTATGTACCCAGTGCTAATCGTTTGTCCCAACATTTTAATAGGTGAGTCAAGCGATTTAGGTAATCCCTTCCTCCTGCAGCACTCCATTGCTCCGCCCCCAGAGCCGGTCCCAGCTGTCAACCTGGTACTTCCCCATTCCCCAGAACTGGGTCCCTATTTCTTGAATCCTGTGTATTTCTTTTCATTTCAACCTCTCATTTTGTTGAGGAGCCTCCACTGATACACTCCCTCGAAACAGTGCATGTGAAATGAAAATTTCATGTCGAAATTTCTTTTTAGTTCATCCCTACTTGTTGCTAGATGGTGGTCTGTGTTATTCTGGATGCAAATCATTTTCCCTCAGAAATCTTTGAGATAGTGGTTCACTGTCTTCTATACCTACCTTCACTATTGAGATCCAAACACTATTCTAATTCTCATTCCTTTGTATATGCCTATAAACTATTATTGTCTCTCTGGATGCTTATATGATATTTTCTTTTCCTTGGTATTTGGAAATTGTACGTGGATGTTCTTGGGTTGTGCCTTTTCCATGTATTGTTGAGCACTCAGGAGATCTTCTAGATCTGGAGACTTGTGTCCTTCAATTCTATAAAAATTTATGGTGTCATTTTAAATTACCTCTCCCTATTTTCCTCTATTCTCTCCTCCTTTGCATCTTCTATTGGATAGATTTTGGACTTCCTGGATTGATCCTTTGGTCTTGTTTTATCTATTTTTAATCTATCTTTTATCTGACATTATAGGGTAATAGGACAGCTTTATGTTGCAATTTTTAATTTGTTTGTTAAAAATTTAGATCAGGTGTCAGCAAACTATGGTACATCAAATCTGGCAATGATCCCGCTGGGGCAAGTGGTGTACTTGCAGTTAAGTTCTTGCAAATAAGGGAACTCATTCATACTCATTCTTTGTGTATTGTCTACGGCTGCCTTCATGCTGCAGTGGCTAAGTGGAGAGACTGTTGTGTAAGTCCTGCAAGAACTGTGCTGATCTCTCATCCCCACCCCGCCTGAGCTGACCGTGCTTGTTACCTCTGTCAGCTCTTTTTGCCCCTTCTTTATGGGATAGCATGTTACTGTTATGAATGTGCCATCTTTCGTCCCTCTGAAGATATTATCTGGAGTTTTTTGGTAGTATACCTCCTGCTGCAACATCATTATTTCCTAGAGGTAATTTAGTCAGTTTGTTTTCGGCTATTTCATGTTAGAGGCTTTTCCAACTGTTAGGATTCTCCTGTGTTCATTCAGATTCATGAGTGGTAGAAAGTCCCCCATAAGTGGGCAGAAAGTCCCCCGTGAGTGTTCCCCAAGGTTAGACAGTGAGCTTGCTCATTCATATGAAGGAGTCTCCAGATATATGCATGTAGACCCTTTTCCATCGGAGAAGACTGCCCATCTCCTTCTTGGGAGCTGTGCACCTGCCACCAGGATTCTGGGGACAGAGCAGGGAAAGGGTACTCAGGGCCTCAAATTCATTATGTACATTTGTATTTTATTCTCCTGTTTTTAGTCCCAAGTTTCACTGCCTGATATACTTAGGTCCAGCCTCTTAGTTTTGAATTTGCCAAAAAAATAAACTACTCTGCTCAGCTAGATGGAAGAAGTACTCTTTTGGTTGGTTGGGGTAAAAATGGAGATCTGGCAATTTGCCACTCTCCATGAAGACTTTAAATCAGTTCCCGCATTTTTGGGGACCCCTGCTTCTGGTGTTTTTCAGAACTTTTGCTGCGTGTCATAGGGTTTCCCCCTGCAGTACGCACTTAGGCTGCAGCTGCCTTAACTCTACTTATCCACCATGTATTCTGGTTCCAAAAACTGTGTAGAAATTGTTCATCCATCCTTGTCTCCTCTTTACTCTCATTTGTATTCACTTGTCATTACCTGAGTTTTAAGGTGGAAGAGGCAATAAAAGTGAGCAATCAATCTGCCATGTTTCAGAGTTAGATTTCTTGTGACAGATTACAGACACGTCAGGAATACAGGGGGGTGAGGGAAAGAGACTGGCTGCCCTATACACAGAGACTGCAGCCCAAGATTGAAAAGGAAGTTAAAATCTTTGATTGTTCTCCTTAGCAAAGTATCCCAGGAATGGAAGAAAAAATATATCCTTTAACTTTGTATATGAGTTTTGTCTGGACATTTAACATAGAAATGGTGGAACTGTGATGTAAGGTAGTGTACCGATCTAGGAAATCAACACAGTGAGCATGTTTAGGTACCAAATTCAATACAAGTATGGGATGCATAACAAACATATA